>JAQIXP010001203.1:0-19542 GCA_034700285.1 Proteroiulus fuscus | reverse complement strand
TCAGAGCTCAAGGGGGGGGCCCGGGCCCCCCCCCCTAAATGCGCCTATGCCGCTGATTAACAAGGCTTCCAGAAGGTAAGAGTAGGCCTACCGGTACCTGGTTTTTAACCCTTTTTTTCTATAAAAATAATTATATTTAACAAAAATAGGTGTTATAATCATGTTGAAGGTTGAATTCAAGAATTTGTTTGAGAAATTTTGTTCAAAAAATGATGTAACATTACCAGGTAACATACTGTTATTTTCTTAAGAAAATAGTCTACTTGCCCGCAAGGAGGTTGCCCGCTTTTGCCTCCCAAACAATTGTTCTATGAGAATAAAATTAAATACTTGTCCCAAATAGTTTATTTAAGATAATGTGAACATAAAAAATATATACGAGCTACTCAGCAGGTGAACATGAAGCTTCACCATTGAATCCAAACGAAATTCTGATCCTGGCTTGAGATCCTGTCCATTTTCCTGATAATTGAAATGCATGCATTTCTGTTCAATTCATACAAACAAATGTGTAAGAAATTAGTAACTGACTAATAATCAAATCAGGCAATAAATCAACCATCGAGTCAATCAATCAAGCGTTTTCAATTTGGCAAACATTATTAATAAAGATTTTAAATAAAATGTAAATTGTAAAAGTAGGTTCTCTCACTAGTTACTGAAATGCAAGTAAGAAAAAATTAATTTTAGGATTTTTGTGATATTCTATACACTCCCCAGGTAAATTTGAGTTATGCTGAATTTTAAAAATTGTATTACATTTTAGTCAAATTATAACTCATTTGTCTAATAATTTCTTAGTGACTCCAGCACGTTTTAGGAGCCCAAACTATTTTGCAGTAGATTTATATAATACACCATTATTGTGTCCTTTCATTTCACTTGATGAAGATTATTGTTCCAACTTTCCAACTGGCACAAGCAAGTTTTAACTGATAGAACTTCAGTTCCATTTGATGAAACAATAGACAAGTTTCCAAAAAAAATCCTTCTTATTATTTTATACTTACATTAGAAACGAATTAATTACGATACATATACATTTTATGCTTTGTAAATATCAATGAAAAGAATATAGACACCATGCATGCAATGATTCATAATTTATGCGTGCACCTCATGAAAGTTATACCAAAATCCAAACTGCCTTGTATTCAGTTTCACAGAAATAAATGACGAACAGTCAGTTGTTGCCATAAAGCAACTTGCATCATGTTCTATATTGCAATACATATTTTATGGCCAAAAATTACACCGAATGTGAAACATTTACACTTGTACAAGTTTTAAATAGGAAATTACAGAAAATTATTAGTTCGGAAATTACCTGTAGGCCTACTTAAGTAGTATCTGTTTTTGGAATAATAGTACCTGTGTCTAAATTCTTTAATCTTTCTGAATCTGCCTTGTTTTTGAAGCGTAAAAACGATATTTTGTTGTTGACTGCACATCCAAAGGCCGATTTTGTTGTATCCGGAAATTTCAGAATTGCTGCTTCTAACAAGAAAGAATTTATCATATTAGTTGCATGAGTCATTTGTTATTTACAAATCAAGCACATTATACAAATCACTCACTAAATATGGCATCCATGATATACGGGTCTAACTGCTGTCTTTTCTCGCTGTTAGGATTCAATTTGTTGGCTCCTCCACGCAAATTACTATTTATTAGCACATCAATAGGAAATAGGTTTTGAAGTAAAATCCCAGTGTATGATGCCATGGACCTTGCTTGATTAGCAGCAATAAAGGCAACCTTATCTGCCATTACCTGGCTGCCTGGATATATTTCAACCTATATTATAAAAATCAATTTCAGAGGGCCATACAATTAAAAGCGAAATTCAATTAATGATTGGTAAAGACTTGTAAACCTTATTATGGGTAGTCATCATAGGTGAAGAATAGATATTACTTTCCAAAGGAGTTATAGTTATCGCATTCTCATTCCCCAGTAGGCCAAAAGGTAGGCCTACTGGTGAAGTTGTACTGACAAAGTTCTTCATCACTTGCAATAAATTTGGGACTTCTACATGATCAATAAAAATAATATAAGTGACACCACACATCTTGACTTATATATAATGTCTGAATTCGATAACATCTGACCAATATTCCATTCCATAATTGTTTTTAAAAAAACGAATTTTTTTTTTTTGAATTTTCGATAACCCAACATTACCCAGCTTAAAAATTATTTGTGTAATATTATCATAGACAAGTAACAACGCCATTTTAATTATTCTTAATACATTACAAAAACATTAGGAAATTTTAAAATATTTCCCTTTTAAAGCTTATCAATAAATTTTTATTTTGGATTGGTTTATGCATTGTCATGATTTAAGTGATCAATCTGTTGAATACAGCTTATGGATAATCAATTAATAAAAATTAAAACAATTCAATTGAGGAAAGGGCTTTGAAGTCTACTGTGCTAGCATAATAGTGACATTAAATATTACACAAATTCATAAGCAAGCTTTATAATATGTATAGGCAGGCTACTTACGTGAAGTTAGTTCATCTTTAATTCGTTTATTTTCTCGTTTTACTTCATCATATTTTCTTCTTAATGCCACCATCTCTTCATTTAGCTCAGCAATTACATCCATATCCCTAGCATTTCTCAACACACTTTCATTATTTAGGCAATGAAATGTCACTGATGCTTTCGATGGATCGGTAGCCTTGAATATAATAATAAAATACATAATTAAATAAACAATTATGACTAAAAATGCTAATAATCAATATAGCTATGTATTTTAGAAACCTGATCATTATAAGCTTCAGATCCTTCAAATTCAATGAACATATGATGAGCAGGCTCCTCTTCTTCATCATGTGGCTTTTGCCATTTTCCATAATACTGGCTTCTTTCTATGATACAGATATACAAATAATTTTCTAGATTTTTAATTATAGTTTTAAAGATCAGAACTCCCCAAAAATTACGCATGCATCCCAATTTGCTTACAAAGGATCATTGCTTGATTTCTTTCTCAAAAGAACATGCATTTGGATTATAAATTACAGAATAGCATAAATTCATGGAAATATTGCACAATTTGTGTGATTGAATGGACGTGATAGCATTTGGGTTGAACTGTATCTTACATTATTCCTTTCAAATTTGAAATTGTGCAAAGCGAAAAAGGATGAGATGATACCAGGGTAACGTACCGGTACATGTAACAACATATTTGGGAACCTTCCCATGTAAATAATTATTCGCCAACATTTACATATCGAATTGGACAAATTAGTTAAAATCTTGGTAACTCTAAGAAAATTTACCATTGGGGCTGCAGGAATTTACTGATTTATACACCAGCATTTAGGAGGTGATTTGTTGGAAATCTTTACAAGAATATTATTCTGCAAATTTATGGTAAAAGGAGCCCGCATATTTATTTGCAAATATTTTCACTTTTTTAATTAGGGGAAAGGAAAGAGGTTCTTCTTTTGTTTATGTATATGTGTAGGTTGTGGTGTTAGTGGCAACTCATAATGTGTCAGAGTGCAATGTTGAGAATTTGCATGGATCGATAATGCAATTAAGTGATGAACTTGAGAAATTTTAAGAGTGGTCAGTAATTTCTTTTATGGGAACGACTTAGTTGGTTTTCTGTTGGCCTACACTCTTTTAAATTTACTGTGTGTGGGAAACAATTGTTAACCTTTAACAAAATGGGTTACATTTCGATTATATAAAATTTTCAAGGACTCGAATGAATCCAATAAATTGCATGGTTCAGTCAATATTTGTATTGTCAATCACGGGTCCGCCATTTTGTTTGAATTGACTGAGTTGTAATATAAAACTACAGTAAAGTTAATAGCTTGCTACCTTTACTGTGTTATAATGACAGAAAGTCTTTAAATAAAGAAAAATAAATGATAATACAGCACAATATTAAAAAATGGCGGACTCGTGATCGACAATTCACAAAGGATATTTAAAGTGATGACAATTGCCCTTATTATCCTGCAAAGCAAGTCAACTTTTCTCCATAAGTGTGGTCATCATATTTCCATCCCCTTTATGAGAATTGGGGACTGCATACTTCCGCTTTGTTGACATAGGCCAACTGATAATTGTGATAATTAATATAATTATGCTTTATGCATTTTTCTATTTAGATTTCAGAATAACCAAATCTATAATGTCACAGCTAGGTAGCTCGTACAATGTACATATGATTTAAATTTCCAATTTACTAAATTATTATTTTATTCAACAAAATTGCATACACACGTACATTTGTCAACCTGCCCCTTCATAAAAAAGTTTGAAATATAGAAAACATAGTAGAAATGGGGAAAAAAATGTTTTAAAAAAGAAATGAATGAAGTCCTGGATGAAAGCTTTTAAATTGTGTGAATTAAGTCAATTCATTTAATTTCTAACTGCACTGCAATCGATAAAACTTAATGAATTCCAAATCAAAATAAACCTATATGAAGGAGATGTTAGCTGCAGTGTTCTCTCCTTGTTAAATGCATAATAAATTATTTTGATTATAGGCCTACATATTTTCAACGTATTTAAGTTTGCTCATCATAATCATTTACATTGTATTTTTATATCAACATGTCTCTAATTATTGGATTGTCATTGTAAAACCGATTATTAATGTATAATACCGGAATTTAAAAATAATAAAAAATTATTTGAGACCCAGTGCTTTAAGGAATTGAAGTTTAATGGGGATTGCACCAGCCGTCAGTGATAATCACATATAATATAATGAAAGACTTTTTCTATGTAAACTTAGTTATTTAGGCTAAACGATCTATTAAGATGCAGTGATTGTCAACATGGTGAAATATTGCCAAAGGATGCTTAAATTCGTTTCCTATTTCAAATACCTAATTGAAATTCATCATCCTGTGGCTTATGAATTGAATTGTAATGTCTTTGCATTGAATCTTTTCGTATGAATGTTCGAGCGCACACAGGACAAGAAAATAGTTCGTTAACATCACTACACCGACTGTATTTTTGATGCCTTATTAATGTGCCAGGTGAAATAAATGTATGGTTACATTTTTCACACACCAGTGCGAAGTCTTGAATGATTTGTGATTGTACGATTTCTAAGGCCTGGGTTTCTGAAATGAAAATAAATTAAAAGTAGAAAATTACTAATTCTGCATGCTACTTTTGCAATAAATGCTTAATTTGGCAAACTATAAGCTTTGCAAAATAGGATTCAATTATAAATGTTTTGAAATGTTGAATTGATAACTGTACAAGAAATCTACAATAGTTTAATGATTGCTAACCTTCCCAGCCAATTATCGTCATGCGATCGATCATTAGACACAAATCATAATTAAAAATATGCGCCTGTTGACGAAAAGTATATGAAAAAGCTGAACAATAAATCATTCATTTCACAATTTAAAACAAGTAGCAAAATATAAAGTCAAATGTCACAAGGGTTTATATAAGGTTGGAAATTCTGAACACATCTCAAGTGAAAGTAATCAAGTAGAATATTTATGTTTTGGTTTTCGATACTGTTATAAATATTTATCGATTTGTCATACTCCCAATCAAATCTTTATTATATCCTACCAGTCAATCAGAAGAAATATTCTATTTAACTGCAATTATTACTACAATAAAACTGCAATGAATTACTGCAAAATTTTGGAGTTAACAGTATTATCCTGCTTATTTCCAGCTATATTTCCAAATAGTTTTTCAAAGCAATTTACTAGTGTTTAAACCAGGCAAAAATTTAGCAGATCATATTCGTGGTCACCAAGTTATTTATGCTTTTACAATTCACTTATGACTTTTACGTGAAAACCCTGGAAGTACAGATATCATTACACATAATTGGTACCATACCCAAAGTTGTATAAAAAAAGCCACCAAATATTTTCTCAATGTAAATAATAACGCAAACTGGGGCATTGTCACAGCTAGATGTTCAAAATTATGAATTCAAAAGGTTATCAGTGGTGATCTACGGATTAAAATATCTTCATAATATCTTTGATATGAATGGTTTAATGTGAAAACAGATCTTCAAGTTTAAAATTTTTGAGTTTGGTATTTAAAGTGGATTTCAAATCTGCAAGAAATCTTAAGAAAAGTGAACTTCTAAACAAGTTCTAGAAAACTGTGTGATAATTTAATACTTATAAACAAAGCAAATGAATACATAATACTGTGATTTAAATAACTACGCTCGTATTAGAAAATATATCGGACAAGACTATATTTCTTTTTTAAAGATTAGTTTTCATTGGAATCTTGATGCATACAAAATAGGTGCTAATAATTAAAATCATATAAAATTCACAGTTGCTTGTCTGCCTGCTTTCATGGCATTAAATTTAAAAAGCAGTATGGACCAATACGTTTGTTCCATAGCTGCCTAACTGGAATTGGCATTCAACTTGAGTTCAGACCATTTCAGATTAGATGAAGGCTTGCTCGTCATTTCAGACAGGAAGAATAAATTACAATGAGATATTCTAGGTATAATTTTATGTAATAAAATCTGAAAGCGGAAAAAAATCGAAACTTTTTGGCAGTCTCATGTAGTTGACATAAGGTTGGGGTAAGTGTCCAGTCCTTGTTCAATGCGATTGACGTAAACATGAAGTGCCTTATAAGGAATTGCAAAGACCCGGGAAGCAGTCCTGATTGAAAAGCGGTTTTGGAGTACTTCTACAGCTGCTTTTTTCATAGTTTCTTCAACTTGTTGCTTTGCACTGACCCACCCCTCCCGATTTCCAAAACGGTTTTCACTGTATCTGAGTTGCAGTGAATCTACAGATAAGATGGAGTATAGGTATTAGGGAGTTAGTATCAAACTTTGTGAGCATTTTCATAAGACATTAGTATGCTCGTAATATACTAGTGCAAGTAAACAGCAGGCACAAGCAAAAATAGTTGTTGATGAATATTTACTTCAAGATACAGTGTTAATATAAATAAAATTAACCGATTAATTTATTGTCCCTACTTGCTTGAAACTCATTAGGTATGCTCATGACATCTTACATTTCACATTAATTTTCACATTATTTATTTCTTAACTATATTGCAAATATCCTGGGAATACGTTTTATGCCACTAGGACATTACAAAATATTGGCAAATTAATCTAATGCTTCTTTGACATATGCTCGATCACTGTACTCATATACATGGCCATGCAGCACGCTAATGCGCATGTCCACATTATAAGCATTACACAGACGCTTAAGCATTGTATTTCTTTACAAGTTTTCAGTTAAAAATAACTATGGACATGCGTAAATCAGCTACTTATGGACTCACGATTGACAAAATGTGTTCAGTAATTTAACTATTATTTATGATTGTACACACACGAATCATTCCCTCCATTGTTCATTCACAAGAATTACAAGCATTCTTTAAAATTCCACATGTTGTCGACCTCCAAAACTGGTGATTAATAAGGATTTTGTAAGAGTATAACAGTTCTTTAAAACAGTCCAATGAAACGAAATAGAAAATGCTTGCTCATACCAACATTCCACTTTCACTTGTGCCGCCAATGCATAATTCCATATATCCTTCAGACTATAGCAATTATTACAAAAAACCTCTCGTTTTCTGTTGCTTGTTTCTTACATAATTGCATGATAATTGTCCTTATACTTGTGCACACATGCACATATGATTAAAAACATGTTTACAAATATATTTTAAACTTAGTTTGATTAAAATTGTGCAGTCCAAATCTAAAGACAGACGATGTTTTTTTTTTAATGGGAAAGTCATACACACATTTTCTTTTGTATTTTTGTACCAAC
The DNA here is from genome assembly GCA_034700285.1 of Proteroiulus fuscus. Taxonomy (NCBI): domain Eukaryota; kingdom Metazoa; phylum Arthropoda; class Diplopoda; order Julida; family Blaniulidae; genus Proteroiulus; species Proteroiulus fuscus. The sequence goes on along the minus strand of JAQIXP010001203.1, from coordinate 11,731 downwards.
AGAAATAATATGTAGGCATGTACACGCACAGCAGATGTTACGTGTTTCATTGCACCTACAACATCCTAAGTACTGTTATGGCGTTTTTTATCAACATTTTTTAACATCAAAGTGAAGGAATGAATTCACAATTAATAGGTTTCCTAAAGAATCAGATTATGACTAATAACATACCAGCAGATAAAAGCGGCTTAAAAATTCCACAGTCAATATAATAGTTACCACACTTTATTTCCCATTTTAATTTGAAAAGAAAGCACATAGCTGGTAGCATATTTATATATAAATATATACAGGTCAATGAAATAGTAAATAGAGAAAAATGCTACATCCAAAAACCATTGCAGTATTTCATGTTATCTGACGTAACTGATTATACCTGGTTAAGAATTTAAAATAACTAGATGTGTGTTTGTGAATTTCACGAAACAAGGAAATTGCTTACGGTTATACATGCTTACAAATATATATATATATATATATATAATATTCTAAAACCGCTAAATTATAGCTTATATAGTACCGGTAACTTCAATAAAAGAGTATTAACCACTTGAATATTTCCATATCCATTAATTAACCATAAGAAAACATGCTTCTTTAAATAAAATTCTTATTTTATGACATTTGGTTGGTTAAGCATAGGCAATCGGTTGCACCTCAGGTCTATTAGTTTTTGCCCGATTGCTCGCACAAGTTTTGAATCTGCAGCTGGCCTGGAGAGATTGAACTTTTTGCAGGCATATTCTAAAATAAAAAGAAAATTGAAATAAATTTTTAAGCAGCACTAAGGAAATTCTATTCATTTTCTGGCAATAAAGTTTACCTAAAATTGCATCTATAATCACTGGGTCCAAAGCTGGTTTAAAATCCACTTCCTTGGAGTTTCTCTTGCCCTTGACAGTTGAGGTTAATAAAATATCCAAAGGAAAGCATGCAGTCACCAGGTTTCGCACAAGTATTTGAGGATTTGCGATTTCCTTGTATGCATTTATTTTATGCCTTGGAAGGTAAATTCCGCTGTCTTTTATAAGCTCAACCTAAGTTTTTAGATATAACTTCTATTTATTTAGGATTTGACCATGTATTTTCTCTATATTAAATTCTGGATGTGCTTACCTCATCCTTGTCAGATAAGGCTTCCGTCTTACTACGTTCAGACTTTGATGATGATGAATCTTTCTTAGTGGAGATTGCAGTTTGCAGGCTACCTTTCAATTTTCCAAGTGCTGCCATGAGTTGTTTTAGATCTAATTTTTATTTTTAAGAAAACAAACGAGTATGATAACAGACTCCATTCATGCCAAACTTTGTGGAAGAAGTTTAGATAGATGGTGTCTCACCTTTAGTATCATTAATTTCCCTTTGTAGTGATGTCGTTTTGAAACGAAAGGCAGGATTTTCAGCTTTAAGTTTGTTTGCTTTGTTTACTAATTCCTGGCATTTTTTGGTTAGGTTAACCGTGTTGCGACTCAAATGGGATTCACTAGCCCTGGCAGAGGTTCTTTCCGTTATACTGGCCTCATCACTCAGTTTTGTAGCAGTTTCTATCATTTCCAATATGCAATTCCTCTGGTGAGTCTGTTAAAAAAAGGAAGGTTGGTATTTCAGCAGACGTTTGCAAATATTGTACAAAATCATGAGGCTGAAGATATCGGTCGAAAAATTTTAGAAGACTTGTCAAAAAAAAAATATTATCAAAAACCGCCATTTTAGCCTCAATACTAAGCATCTGGTCATTTCGTTTACTTTCAATTTTAAAATAATTTTGGAAAATTATTTCCTCTCTTTTAACCCAAGTGTAATTCTGATAACCCCATAAAACTTATGACAAGTTTAGTGTTACTAGTGTATATTACGATTTATACTCACCCTGATGTGTGGCTTAATTTCTGCTGAACTATGGTGTTGCTTCCGAGTTTTGTGTTTTGTTTGTGATTCATCTGATATGTTGCTATCATACATTTCAGGCTTTTTCTTTCCCCAACTCGAAGACGTGCGAGCATCTAAAATGATATTATTAACAATTAAGATCTAGAATGATCTCAGTGCAACAAATTTAATAGAATTATTTAACGTGAAAGGGCGTTGTTTATCAAAGAATGGTTGGGTAGATTTATTAATTGTATTTGCATAACCACATGAGCGCCAACAGGCCCTAATACATTTTGTGGTAATTTCAACCCATTTTGAATTTATTCTGCATTATTCAGTACCAAAGACGTTTGCATAACAACATTCAACTAGGAGAATAAAGTAACATCTATGGGAAATGATTATTCAATTTTACTGCATATGGATGTTTTATATACTCAACATTTATTTCCATTAAAATGTGTGCATTACAAACAGCATAGATTGAATATGCATGATTATATATTCGTATCACATAAGCATTAAGATAAGATCTGTTTGAAAAGTCAAGGTAGCTTCTAAAGCTTATTGGCATTTAATATTAAAATGAAAATGTCAATACACAGAAGGGATTTTTAGTTTAAATAAATTCTCTTCCATGGTTTGTTCCAATTTTATAAAACAGGAAATAAGCCTATATGACCAAGAATTTCCTTTTAAATGAACAACTGCAAGTATCAGAGCATCAATGTTGAGAAAACAATTTATTGCAACAACAGTGATACCAATCTAAGCATTTTTTACTTCTTTAATTCTGAATACCGGTACTGTAATAAGATACTTTCGATATCATAATTTAAATCGTTACAACATTCGACATGAGGCGGAGACTGGATCCGACACACCCAGAAATTTGCTTTAGGAGAGAGAAGAGAAAGCCTTAATTGAATCATTCTTTACGCAGACAATAATAATAGTGTTAGATACAACATTGGGGTGCAAGAAATCCTGGCAATAGAATTTTGGTTGTTTTGATCTCATTGCTTGAGTTACCTACATTGGTGAGAGCTGATAATTCAATGAAATTACCTTGACCTTTCTGAGAGTAGCCTATAATTAATGACATTTACACCATGTGTTTACACAGCTTCATTACATTGACTGATCACATTAAAGCATGTACGCCACTTCCTCAGTGACAAGAATAACTTAACAAATATTTCTAAAAAAGAAACCCTACCAACGAATAGGTAGATTTGCAATTTACGTTCATCATTTAAAGCTTTAAACCACTACATCAACAAGTATACTGGAGATTACAATGTAAATATGGAACAGCATCCATATGAAGAGTATAATACTACATGTATATGACAACACAAGTATTCCTCAAAACAATGCTCACGACCTCAGCTAGGATAATAGATTTTCTAAAAACAGGATTGTGGAGCTAAGCTCAAGTTTTAAAATCAGCATAAAGCCGCTTTGTAAATATAGGTGCTAGCTTAATAGTGGATGTCATCATTCATATTAAAGTCGTCTGCATGCATTTTCACATTCTTCAAGTGGCAATGACGCCAAAATGATGAATAAGTAATGTTAAACAATTTTGCTGCTTGGCGGAGAGACATTCCATTCTCCACTGCAACCATAGCTTCTGCAAGACGACCATCACGATTAGCAGATGCAATAGATGTATTAGGCTTGTCCGGACTCAGGATTGTATCGGCTACAAGAAAAAACATCGACTTGTTACGTCTTATTAGTGGGAAGATTGATTTACCAAGAATTTGGAGGGAATGTTCTGTCAGCTAGTAGCCTGGTAGATTTGGACATTTAATCAATACAGTATTTTCAAATTAGAAAAAGTGTAAATGACTCCAACTCTTTTATCAATGCTTACTCTATTTCTGAATGAAAAAATAAACTTGTGACATTCCCTCAGTTCATGAAAGTAATCATAATGCAAGATTTCATGAGACTAGTCCAAACTTAGAATCATGAAAACATACTTCGTATTTCGTTTCATCCACTTTTTCTTCTGACTTTGGGTCTCAATAAACCTATCTTTTGCATAAACCCTATATTAATAAAACGAGACTACAATCGTAACAAAGAAAGAATTCTAGTTTTATTTTTTAAGAACATTTCCAACAAAATTTGAACAAATTAGTTAAATTACAATTACAAAGTAATGAATAATTTGACATAGTTACTATAGTTGACATACATGTAGTTTTGTTTAAAGAAAAAAAAACCAATTTTGTGACATTTTTTAATAATGTCCATGATGGTAAATCCCTGTATCAAAGGTGCCTTGCTCTGATAAACCTTTGTTCCAAAATAAGGTTCATACGTACATATTCCAGCAAATAGAATGTTACTGGCACGTGCACTGAGCCCATAGTGGAGGAAAAATTTCGTCAAGGACCAATGCACATTTAAATGCAATTAAAATAAATCTAAAAACTTGTATTGGTTTTGCATGTGCCAAAAAATGCAACATAATAGCATTAAGTCTTGTTTTTTTGGCATCCACTTGTAGGAATTAAGGCTAACTTGTGCTGTTTACAGCTCGATCATTATATAACAAGATAAAATTGAGCAAGCTGACAATCTCATCGTAGCACAATCATCAATGAAGAATTTGATAATAATGTCTGGCGTCAGATGTCGCTTTAATTTTTTCAGTATTACTGTCTTTCATGAATCATATTACCAATATATGTTCTGGTATTTAGCAAACGCTATACTGGAGACAAAAATGTAAATTACTGAATAGTCCAGTCAGAATTTCACAGGCACCTGCAATTTCTAAAAGTGAATACAAAGCTCTACAGTAAGCTTATTACACCCAATGTTATGCAGTTAATCCTTTTTAGCAACAGTTGTGTAGAAATGACCTCTCTCGCATTCTTGATTAGGTTTTAAATCTTTTTCTTTCAGTTTGATGACATGTGTACTTAAAAACTATGGGTATTTATGGATGAAGCCTAGAACTGTGCATTAGCTGCGAATCTACGAAGCTGCCCTGACTGTTTCACATAGTGTCTCCAAAGGGTAACGGGTGGCAAATGGAATTGTTGGGCTGCTGCTCGAAAAGTTAACCCGTTAGCTACGGCCATGTAAGCCAGCTCCATCTGCTCAGCAGGCCTACGACGGCAGTATTTTCTGCTCTTCGGCTTATTCTGTTCATTTGTCACCACCACTGGTTGAAAATGATTTTCTAGAACAGAAAAATTAAATGTTCAGAACTTCAGATACCAGTAGTCCTTGCCTGCTAATTACTCATGTACAGAAAACACACTGAATACCAAAGTCAGTATTCAGTATTTTTTAGAAAAACAAACCTACAGCCATACTCAAATTTTCTTATGAGCATCTTATGCCTTCAGTCCCGTCATGATTTACTTTATAATTGCCATAAACGTGAGTAACATTTGCCTATAGCAGAGCGCACCATTTTTTGCCAAATTTCTGAAATGTTCTAATTCCTTAAGTAAATAAAGTTCCAGTAGACCAGTTGTAATAATTACAGGCCACGTTTCCCAATTTTACTTATGAAACACTGATATAATTAGTATCAGCCCAGCAGCTTTCGTTGCAAAAATTAATAAATAAAATTATGTGGAGTTTCAAATGTCACCAGTCACCAGAATGTGGTACCATCAAGGAGATCTAGATACCTTGCTCAACATTTTTGGGAAAATAACAGCTCTACCATTTCATTAACTACCATATATTTTTTAAAAAATCAATTTAGAAAGCAGGGAAAGAAGAAGATATTGTTGCAGAAGTTAAGTGTTGAACTTCCTATACAAGGAGATAAAAGTGTGGTCCACACGTCTCCACACATATTGAGTACTTTAATTGGATTTTGTTTTCAAAATAAAAATAATAGTACCGAAACAATAACAATAAAGCGATTTCATCCTAAAAAGATTAGATTAGAATAAAAAGGACGCAATATTACAGCAGTCATTAATATAAAACCTTATACAAAAAGATAAAAAACAGGTCTCAGACCATTTTTAAGTGACTTTAGCTGGTTGGCATAAACTTACATGTTATAGTAAAAAAGACTTCAAAACAAAATTTAGATAATAGGACTTTTGCATTTAAATTAAAATTATATTAACATTTACTTGAAAAGTATTATTATTTCAAAAAACATATGGCCCCTGCTCATGTGGTCAGATGACCATTCATATTCACCCAACCCATATAGAGCTCTTGAAATTGACCAAGGAAACAATAATTTACCGGTATTATATTTATACACAATCTTTAAGCAATCTAGAATCTTCCAAATTGATAAAAGTGCATTTGAGAAATTTTCAAATAATTCAAAGAATGCAATCCAATTTTAACAATCGCTCAACCATTAAAATATCTGCATAATCAATGCTAGATATTTGGGCAAACGCTCAACCATTTAGGCAGAAAGAAAATCTTCAAAAAGGGAAAATTGGCATAATCACTCAACGATGGAAGCAAGTCTTTGTCGGAAACAAGGGACTCTCAGGAAGAGAATTCCAGATTCTATCAACCCTTGGCATGAAAACGTTAAATATACAATTGGGATGCCCTTATATGGCAGCGCTGCTTGAAAAGGGAGCCCTGTCTTGGAAAGGATTCCTTGTTTACAATTTTGTACATCATTTTAAGATCAATTATCATATGATGGCTGTGGTTTTCAAGTGAGTGCATCCTCAAAGTTGCACTCAAGTACCTTGAACAAGTTGTACAATTGCTCTGGAATGATTCCATCAACCCAATGCAGGGTTGGTAAGATAGTCTATAGTTTTTCTATAGACCTTTACCAGGGCTTGGGGGGGTCACTTTATCCTTTGCAGTGAACCAGAAGGACTAGGGAAAACCACAAAAACTACTGTCAAGGAAGCCAACCATGGGTGAATAATCCAAGTCGTCCAGGGGTCAGGGGAAAAGAGGTGTTAACTACTCAGCCAACCAAGCTTTTTCAGTTGTTACTGAACATTGTTAAGAGTTTAGCATTTTTTATTTTATAATAAATGTAGGCTACATTTGGTCTTTGATACTGGGACTTGCCAGAACGTGTAACATACTCTAAGAATTGATTAAACTAGGATAAAACAAGGTTTACCCAAGTTAGATCGCTATATGAAATTTATGAAGGCACCTTTGGTTTATTCTATTTAAAAAAAAAAAAAAAAGAAGAAGAAAATATAGAATATTTTTATTTGGAAAAAAAAACCACATTTGAGATCAACTTTGCTGGAGAAGCATCTATAGTAAAAATTAAAAGTTTCTTACTGTTAATATTTGAGCTAACCGAATACAGAAAAACTTACATTGGGACTAGATTTAAGAGAACTTACTATTCCATCAGCAGGTATTGCAATTCGTGTGCCAACTGATGACGTCAAAATCTTAAAACTTCGACTAAATTTAGGATGTTTTACTTCAATTACTGTAGGCTACTGATAGTGTTTTGTTTTGCATCATTATAAGTTTGCTCAACTTGTTTACTTTTACACTTTACATCTTTTGTGAGCACAGTATTGATTTTACACACACATTTATTTTGTAATTAAAAGTGGTTCTGTTATAACTTTTGGATGGGATTATCTTCTCCGATTCAATTTAAGTTGCTAATTTGGTCTGGATTCCAGGCTTCTATTGTCATAATTTTATATGTTGGTTTTCACAGTTGATATTAACTTAGTTGCTTGTCAGGCAGGTGTTAGGTTTTGTACTGGTTTCTTGGAAAATCCATTAAAAATCAAAATGTCTTAAAATATTGGTTTTGTCCTGGATTGGAAAGGGGGGGGGGGGGCAAAAGGCCTAGAGGTGAGAGTTTCAATTACCGTAGCGTAATGTACTAGCGCTACAAACATACACAAAAGTTCCAAAATGGGGCTAAATGCACGTGCATATTCCAGCAAACCTAACGTAATTTGCATAATTATGCATTGTGCCCCATTTTGGTACAAAACTTTTGTGAGAAAGGAGATAGCCCCTTAAAGTGAATATAAACTTGCACACCTTAGTGAGGAAAGTATATACATGTACAAGTATGCATTGCCATTAAATGCTAGAATCCAACGATTCAAGATAACCAATTTGTCATCTATTTTAGGAACATAACATAAATGCCCACTGTTGAGCCAGTTTGCACTGAGAAAAAGAGCAAGTGCTCAACTGGTTCCAGAACAGGAAAATCAGGCAAATAAAACCATAGAAGGCCCACCAGACGATGTAGAATTTGGGCACCAGGGTGATGAAATCTATCCTTAAAACCGTCCATTGGCAGCCAAATTACCACAAGCCTACTCCAAATATAATACTTCATCAAATGTAATTTAAGTAAATCAAAACTTTTTATTGAATGTGAACCGAAATAATCGTATTAAATATATCTCGGATGGGCAATAGCCCTGAAAATTCCTTTATATAACGCAGTATTTTAAATCCAAAACCCCTCGCCACGCTTGGGGGTTTCAATGGCATAAAATACCTCGTGCTCCATAAAAGAAATATTTCCAGTGCTATAGGTTTGCCCTTGTTGTAATACCAATGATAATTCCTTATGCACTGCAATTTACCTCTTCTAAATTTAAAATTATAAGCAGACATTTGTAATTAATGCATCCAAAAAGGTAATGCAAAGAGAAAATTAGAATATCATAATTTAATACGGGTCCCGTTTGTACAGTACTGATACAGCTACGGTGTTCAAATATATACAATCTTGTCCAAGAAACAAAGTAAATGCATGTCAATATAATGATTCACATGTGTAGGTCTAATATGTATACTTTCTTAAATATATGTATACAGATAAATGCCTGAACTATTTGTTTACTATAAACTACAGCCCTTATATAGTACATTTACAATTTCTGATGGATGGCGCGCTGCTATAGAATGAAATGTGTTTGATATATAAACAAAATTCAAATCCATATGTGTTAAAATATTTAAAAATTATTTAGATAAGTTAAACTCATTCATTTTCTTGTAAAATTCAGTTTAGTTAAAAACTGGTAAAAAAAATTGTCAATACATCAAAAAAATACGATTATATCACTGAACCACACCTTGTTTGATTAAACCAGGTATTAAATTGAAGTACTGACAATCATTTCAAACAGATTATTTGGATATTTTATCTCACTCATCTTCCCAGAAGTGGAATTAGTTTTAATAAAAAGGAACTGGGTTAAAGCAATGATGATGAACATTTCCATTTGTTAGTCATGATATGATCGCTGTAATAATTATTAGCACAGCAAATTAGCAAACATCATGCTACATAAAGCTGATTACCTATAAGACTAGAGTAATGTGTGTAGGCATACATCAGCAAATTAAAGGAAGAAACTGCCAACTGCATCCTTCCTAACATATTTGCGTCTCCTGCCAGAAAACGTTTCCAGCGTGGTTTGGAGACTAGATTTCTTAAGTAGCCATTGCAAGACTGAGTCCAAGCGTATATTAAATTTTTCAGAAGCTTCTCGTATCCCAATCTTTTCAGCTTCTTCTACCACTCGCAACTTGTAAGCCACACTGAAACTTCTCCTATTCCTTCGATTGTTGATTCTGTCCAAGTACCCCATGCCACATGTCCAGGTTAACTTGGGGCTTCTGATGCCTTCAACTACCAAGGAGGCACTTGGGCCTGAAATTAAGGGTAAAAACTTGGTATATAGAATCAACATCAAAGTAAATAGGATTCACATTTAAGATGTGGTTACACAACCTCGATCACTTAAATATTATTTTTTGGTCTTTTTAAATGCGTAAGCCTATAGCCGTAAGAGGTAACCTCAAGTACACCAAATTTTTGAATCAAATCAGACAAGCTATTCAGAATACACTTAACCTTGACACTTGATACATTACAGCATAATTATTTATCAACATGATTTTATTTAAGATTTTGCAATGTACACGCCATTCGTCAAGATCTATCGTAAATTTGTAATAACTGCTACATTCTGGTTTTAAAATTTCCAATGAATAATGGAAAAGAAATTATGAATAAACACAGTATATAATATATATACACGACTAATTAATAAAAAACATTTTATCTATTGTATTACTATTTATATAGGGGCAGTAACAGTTACGTGACTCTAGTACAGTATTAATTTACAATTTGTGCATTAAAATTCTTGCAGGCTTTATACAATAGTATAAATAAAGCAGACTATATATATGACATCACATTTGTACTTGACTGTATCTCTTACATAGGAAACAGCAGTCATCACAGATGACACAAATTACTTAACAGTAACAGTAGGCTTACTTATAGTACATGCATATGATGGAATATGCCAATTTTTAATAATTTATTTTTTTTATTTTTTAGGTTTAAGCTACACCCTGAATAGCAGTGATGGCATTGATTGCAATTTACCACTTATAATGAAAAGCCTACTAGAATAACTAGAATAAAGAATTTTATTATAGCTAGTAGCATTTGTGCTAATAGGTTTTACTGCTATCTCCTATATAAATTACATGTAATGCACATAAAATTGCTTCTGCAATCATACGAGAATAGATAGAGATGAAATGAATTAAGAGTCAGGTAGTACACCCTGGTGCCTGATACATCGATAATGGTGTTGATGTTATTCTCGTTTGAAGTTCAATTCCACATAAGATTCTCTCCAAAATGGTTTTAGGTAGTTTACATTTACACAAGCACACACAACACTGCAGTCATTCATAAAAATATGATTTCCTCACAATGGAAATAGATAGCTGTTCAGTTGCCTCACGAGTAAGGTATTCATCGTATTTGGATTTGTGTTTGGCACGAAGATGGGATCTCAAATTTGTTGTGTATCTTCCTTTCAAAACAGTCAAGCAAATCTTGCACATGCTGTCTCGTAAGCAAACTGGTGTAAAATAATCCCACACAATAAGACGGCTTGCCCCACGCCCTGGCCGATGTTGATCCAAAGGACTTAATGGTGGTAAGTCAATGTGTTCTGGAAACCCTAGCAGAATGGGGAAAAGTCTAGGGTTAGCCCACATTGCCAATATGCCGTGTACACATACGCCACACTTTAAAAATAATATATTTTTTTTGACTTTAAAGAATGCATCTGCTTTAGGCTTGCAGCTTCAATTTGGGGAACGCATTATGACATTTTCCATACATTGACAATAATCAATCATCTACTGTCAAATTATTTGTTTAAAATTAATCCTGACATAGGATTTTATTAAAACACATTACATGTACTTACATGCTATAATAGAAGAAAACCTTTTATAGTCAAACATTTTGCTATAAGTCCAATTATTCTATTATTTCATTGCATTACCGAAAGTTTACCTTTACAAGTATAGTGCACAACAAGATTTCACTCCTTTGCATGCAAGGCAATACCGGGTAGTTTGGATTTTCATTAAATGTGAATGTCATTTATGATGGCATTATGATTGTTGCCATAAAGATCTGACTTCAAATCATTATCTTATGTTCTTATACTTTGAAAAGATGTATTAGCAGTATGTACTACTAACTTTGCCCATACTAAGTAGTAAACATAATTACATTAATATAACTTAAAGGCATTCCTTGAAAACCGAATACAGAATGTAATGTATGCAATTATCCAGGATTTACAGTCTTCAGCTGTCAGTAGGGTCATCTAATTGTTCACAATTCAATTCAATCCAACTAACTCAGTACCTTACTAATGATTATTATTTATATTACCGCATTTCTTACTAATAAATATTTAAATGTGTAGCTAATTATTATATTAAATGTGCCACTAAATCCTTGCACATGGGTCATTCCATTTTAAAACGACCAGTGGTCCCCCAGTGACCACGAGATATTTGGACCAAAATTTGTCAGGATGTT
>JAQIXP010001202.1:0-19546 GCA_034700285.1 Proteroiulus fuscus | reverse complement strand
GAGGGCGCTACATACTGTCAGTAAAATGGCGCTTATTTGGGCTTTGCATTTTCAACCAAATCCATGTATTCAGGACATGTTATTTAAGGGTTGGTGGGCTCGAATCAAATTGCAATTTCCATGCCTTACTCTCCTTCTTACAACCAGCTTCTTTCAAAGTGAGACTTTCCCTTTAATTTGTCACTGATTGTGATCATTCAGCCTGCTACATCGATGATGCTATATAAGTTATAAAATAAAATGCTTTAAAGTGTAAAGGGAATTTTGTATTTTAGTCAGGGAAAGTCAGGGAAAACTGCTTATTTGGTCAGTTTTATACAATCCCACAATAAATTCAATTAAAATTTTATGATTTTGAAAAACAAAATGATAATCTTTAAATTATCCCTATATTTTGGAAAACCCTGTACTATATTTCTGTATTTTCAGTAAAGGATAGGAAGCATTTTAGGTATGAGGCATGCATGGGATTGAACCAACAATGGGTCTTTTGATGCACAATGAGACCCGTCAAAAGTGTCAACCGTGGTTAAGAGTTGGGAAAAGGTCAAATCAAGCTGCTAGATTTTTGGGCTTAGATGAAGAGTAGCTTGTGTTCGGCCCTCCCTGTAATGCATTATTGCGCCGTTTAATTCCTGTTTTCAATAGATTAATATTTTGTCAGTTTCCCACTGGTAATCCGTAACCCTGTTAGTTGAACACCTGTATCGGCTATAGAGGATTTGAATGAAGAAGAAAAAAACAGCAAAGTGAACAAATTTGTTGGCATGGAAGTTTTGGGGATTTAATAATGAGATTTTCGCTTCTGAAAGGGCAGTTTGCAAGCTTTTAACTGTGAGAGGGACAATGTTTAACAAGGGCAAACCATGTAAAATAGTCTATTTTTGAGAATGGTTAGAAAATGTAAGCTGCAAAATGATGGTTCAGCCCCATGGGTGAGGATCTGGAAATAATTGGCCCCCCCAAGTCAGAAATTATGCCTAAAATTGAACATTAGCATCCGCTTTAAATTAATGAGGGTATCAGACGACTCATAATTGCGGGTACTTTATGATCCATACGAAATTAAAACCCATTTGACGTCACATTTGCAGCAATAATAGCAATTCATTGTGATGTCACAAGAGTCCTTTATCAGCAAGTGAACCATAAAATGCTGAACTAAAAGTTCTAAATTTGATGACATTTGACCTTTAATTAGGTCCTAACACTGCATATAGTCAAATTGATTGTAAGTAGGACACATAAATGGCGCCCTCTTCAGATAATTTGAGTAACTTGATGGAGGCAACATAGCTGTCACTAATGGACTAATTAACTTGAAACATCAAATTTGTTGACATCATCTAATGCCTGGCTGTAGGATATCAATTGACTTGCTTTAGTAGCTACACTTGTCGGCAGAGGACGCGGTTTATATGCCAGCTTATCATGTGTCTGACTCTTAACTGACACCCGGCCTCTTCAGACAATTTGAGTAACTTGATGGTGGCCACATCGTTGCATTCATTGAACTCTTTAATTAAAAATTTGAAACTTGATGATGTCATCTATATAATGCCTGGCTATAGGATATTACTTGACTTACTTTATTAACTATACCGATCAGCAGAGGGCGCTGTTTATATGCCAGTTTATGATGTGTCAGACTATTTTAACTGGCGGTCTCTTCAGAAAATTTGGCATTGCATGCAGTCAATGAACTCTTTTAACTCGAAACTTCAAACTTGATGACATCATTTAATGCTGGCTGTAGAATATCACTTGACTTGCTGTAGTAGCTACACTTGTCGTCAGAGGGCGCTGTTTTATATGCTAGCCTAGTATGTGTCTGACTATTTTAATGGGATAAATGTGTTTTGCGAGTGAGTCTAGCCACAAACTTTTTTCTATTTTTGAAAGAAAAAAGTATACAGAAGACGAAAAAGGCCATTGTGCATGGGGCATTTTCACTATTATTCAATGTAGGAGCATGTATAAGGTCTCCTTAAGAAATGTCTGCATTGGAAGTGCATGCATGGTGTATATACATGTAGGTCTGATAACATACATTAAGGGAGTGGGGTGAGGTGCAGGTTATTGATTCCCAATGGCTTTTAACGTATATATATAGAAGTAGTTTCACTTAAGTAGAAAGCGAATTGTAGCATATATAGAATGTATAAAAGGGCCAATAGCGCTATTCGGTGATGTATGTTTCAAAGAGCATGTAAACAATCTTCCTATTCGTTGGTGAAATTGGCCTTGGTTCGGCCCTGCCGTTTCTGCCTTTCAGTTAATGGGTGCATCCATTACAACCCTGTTACATCCTTGTAACTTTGATTCTAAAGTTGTAAGCAACACGTAAGAGCATGTCAGCCGATCTGCTTCCTGAACCGATACCAAATTTACACATACTGTCGAAGTATGTTAAGCCTAATGTACTTTCCGTGTACCGCTCCGAGTCGTCACATTTGTACATATTGCGGCAGCCCCTTTGCCCTCCAGGCCTGATGGGGAGCTTGTTGCAAATGGGGGGCCGGAATCCCCCCTTCTCTTAAGAGCTGCACTCTGTATGTATGTATGTGCATTCTCTATCCACAACCATTTGCTTGCTTTTCTCGACATATACGCTCTGTTGAACTCGTGATAGGTTGTACTGATGATGGAGTTCTGTCGGTTTTTTGGGCCTGATATTTCTTGAGCGGAACTTGAGGATTTACCCCCAAAATTTGTGTCCTTTTTGCTGGTTTTTTGCCACACATTGCACACATAATGTCCTAATTTACGCATGCTTTTTTCTAAAACCTTTGCATAATCTTTGAACCAAGTTAGATACAGGAGATATGGGATGTAGGCCTATAGGAGATTTTGAGACCCAATACTCCCATTTCAAAAGTACTCCCATTATGCACCATTTTTCTAAAGAGACCCAATACTCCCATAATGCACCATTTTTCTAAAAGAGACCCAATATTCCCATTTTAAAAGTACTCCCATAATGCACCATTTTGCTAATGAGACCCAATACTCCCATAATGCACCATTTTTCTAAAGAGACCCAATACTCCCATAATGCACCATTTTTCTAAAGAGACCCAATATTCCCATTTTAAAAGTACTCCCATAATTCACCATTTTTCTATAGAGACCCAATACTCCCATAATACACCATTTTGCTATAGAAACCCAATACTCCCATAATGCACCATTTTTCTAAAGAGACCCAATACTCCCATAATGCACCATTTTTCTAAAAAGACCCAATACTCCCATAATGCATCATTTTTCTAAAGAGACCCAATACTCCCATTTGAAAAGTACTCCCATAATGCATCATTTTTCTAAAGAGACCCAATACTCCCATTTTAAAAGTATACTCCCATAATGCACCAGTTTTCTAAAGAGACCCAATACTCCCATAATGCATCATTTTTCTAAAGAGACTTAATACTCCCATATCCATTTTGCTAAAGAGACCCAATACTTCCATTTGAAAAGTACTCCCATAATGCACCATTTGACCAAAAAAAAGTTTTGTAGCCATGTTTGTATGGGCTATTATGGATTTTATCATAGATGGTGTGAGACGCGTGAAAATAACATTGGCCGCCATTTTAATATGGGAAAAACTATATTTAAAATTATTCATCAAAGGTGGCGCTTTACTTGTGCACATGCATTTATTCAATATTGTTTGATAATGAAATCCTTCTATAGAGCTTTTTTCATTATTAAAGCAACTGATTTTTGCAGAAAAAATTGGCTAGCGTCTGCACAATTTCTGCAGAAATAGATCATGCATGGTTCTACAAAGTTTGGTGTAAAATCTTAAAAGTTCAGAAAATTTTATGATTACAGTGTATTAAACAATGAAAAAGAATGCTTTTATATAGTTAGATCTGAAGTATCTATAATAATTATGTGAAAATTTCATGCAGACATTTTTCAGAAATGAATGCTAAGAATTTATGCTTAAAGAATACTGTTTCAGTTCTGCATGAAGAAAATTAAGCGTCATCACGATTTGAACAGAATCAGATCTTGTTGATTCAGTAACTTACAGTTTATGCATTTCTGCAGAATGTAAATGCAAATTTTCGTACAGAAATTCGTCACATCACAATTTGAAACACATGGAATTGAAATACGCTGCAAATGACTTAATAAAAAAAACTGCATAAAATTTGCAGAAATATTCTATTTAAATTAATTCCGAAGGACCAGAATTGCTTCTGTTAGAATCATTCTGCAGTCTTGTTATCCTGTAGAATGTGGTCTATAAACACGTCATCATTTCAACGAAACTATATTTCAGTTACAGAATTTTATTACAATAATGCATTAATTCTTGCTTTGCCTTTAAATTCACGAAAATATGACTTAATTTAACAGGTTGCTAATTGCATTTCTGTTATTATGGGATATTTAGGTCGATGTTGTTCAGAATGACTGTAGCATATCCTGCATTAAATACAACAAACATATAGTTTCAATTTGTTTGCCAATTACTTTTGCATAAATTACAACAGTAGAAATGCATTATTTAGCTTCTAGGATATAATTAGTCAGATGTTTCTAGGCGTGCCAATTTAATGTCATTGCTGGCTTCCTATTTTTAATGACTGTTTTGTGCTTAATGTTTTTATTTACAACATGCACTTGGATTGTCACACACACCTTGGTTTGCATTTTATGCACCTATAAAATTATGCAAATTGTTTTAGTAAGAAGGACTCAGTTGCACGGTTGGCCAATTATACGATTGTATTGTTTGACCACTGTCTTTTTTTGCTGGTATAGCAGTATATAAACATTCCCCCCAAATGACTAATTATTTATCTAAATTATTTTGTTGGTGCAAATTTGGCAAGATTCTTACAAATTTTTATAAACATATTTCACATGTTTTGCTTCTAAGGTCAGGTCCTTAAATTGGTCTTGGGTATCAAGTAGGTTGGGTATCAAGTAGATGGCCAAAATATCAGGATTTTGAAAAAATAACTGACCCAATAGAAGGAGACGTTATTATTTTATTATTAAAGGAGAGACAGTTTTTACAAAGTGTGAAAAATTCAATTATTATTTGATTCAAGCTTACCATAGATAAAAGAGACAAGGATTTATAACTAATATTAACCAGTGATGGCATCAATTTTTTTTCACCAAAAAATGGTCACTATTAAGGCCTTCTTAAAATCTCAGAAAATTTCCTCCATATTAAAATGAACATCTTAAAATTGGAATTTTATGGAAATTTTCGTTTCTTGCTGGAATATGCGTTTTTTTTTCTATGCAATATTGAATAGAAGGAAAGTGAAGGCAAAATTGAATGATTCCAATGGTGGCCCTGTCTCCCATCACTAACAGATGGCGCTAAAACTTCTGAGATTTTATGATTTACTTAAAAATTGGGATTTCTCATTAATGGTAAATTTGATTTCAATTCTGCATGGGTTAACGCAGTCGTGGAGCACCCCCTACTGGAAAATTTTATATAAAATTCAGTGGAACCCTCCCATTCAATATTTACCTATGCTACTGGCGCCACCTGGTAAAATCCTGCAAACATTATTGCTTTAATCAATTCTAATTAGTTGTTTTTATTATTTTTTTAAAATGTAATTTCCCCCAAAAGCTTAAATGAATTATAAAATGGTAAAAGATGATTCTAAAGTGTGGATTTCTTCTGTTGATAACTGAAAGTAGACTAGTAGAGAGTGGCGCCATCCTTAAAAAATTGCCAACAAAAAGTAGTTTATATGGTTGACACTGTACTTTTAAGCTCGTAGTGTAGGTCCATAAAAGTTACTGTCTAGTTTTTGCTAATTATAGGCACCATTGCTTGACGAATTGAGCCAACTGTCATTTTTGATTAGGTCTCAATGTCATTTGACCATCAGAAATGGTCAGATAATGCCTCAGTGCACTGGCAAAAATCTATGTCATTTCTATGAATTTCTACACTCGATTATTTGCTACCACTGAAGCGTCAGTAATGCACAAAAACCCTAAAAATGTGCAGCAATTCTTTTGGTTTTCTAAATCCAATATAATGTCTACATTGCGATGAAAAGTTGGACTCTGATTCTTGACGTCTGACATCACATTTCATTCATTGACCTGTGCTGTGTGTGATGCTTGAGGAGACGATTTAACTTGAAATTTGCCGGTCAACAGAGCAAAAGTGGCCCTAGTTTACAGTTTGTGCAACCACCATTGCAAATCTCATTGCAATGGGCTTTTTTTGTCCTTTCTCCCTAGGTGCTTGTAGGGCTTTTTTCTTGAATCCCCATTGACGCCTGGATGCTAATCATGCCGTATTAGAATCTTGACAAGCGGCATGAAAAGACTTCCATTAGTCTTGGCGAGTTACCTGCATTAATTCTGCTACTTTGAACTGAGAAATTGATGTGACTTACACGCAGGCACCTGTGAAAATGGGGCCTCTTAAGAATAGTGAAATGCTAATGTGCATGAAGTGTGAAATAATTTTAAAAATGGATTCGATTGTCCGATTGTAGCGCCATTAATTCCTGTTCATTGACTCGGTTTAGGGTGTTTCGGGTGTAGGCACTCTGGTAAGGGATCCTTAAGGGTGGAGATCCTTGGGAGTTTTTGCATAGTGTCTACTTGGTCATAAAGTCATAAAAAATCATTCTTTATCATAGGTATAGTTTATTTTCTTGTAAGTCCTTATTTTTGTATGATTTTTCATGAAGACATTTTGGATATTTTAGGGAGTGTTTGCATGGTGTCTAACTAATCATAAAATCATAAAAAGTCATTCTTTGGCATTGGTATATATTATAGTTAATTTTCTTGTAAATCTTAATTTTTGTATGATTTTCCTTAAAAACATTTTGGAGATTCTAGGGAGTTTTTGCATGGTGTCTACCTGGTCATTAAATCATAAAAAGTCCATTTTTTGGCATAGGTACATTCCTATACATTTGAAGCCATAGCCATTGTATCTAGGCATTCTTAGTAAATAATGATTATTCAAATAGTCATGAAAAAGTCATGCATTTCATCCAAAACATGTTTTTGGACTTGAACCTTGTTTTGGTTAATTTTAAGTACTTTTCAAATGATTTTTAATCTGATTGATCATGCTTATTCATAACTAATTTATGAATTTTAGACTTTTTTCTTTAAACATTTTAAAAATTCTTGGAAAATGTTTGAAAGAGAAAGGTTAATGATATTATATTGTGTGAAAGAATCTTGGTAATTGTACTTGTAGATTTTGCTAGTTTCAGAAATTCTGTATTTGTGAACTGTCTCTGTGATTCTTTAAAGTTTTTGTATTTTTATTTTTGAAAAAAAATACCTCAAAAGCTTACCTTATACCAAAGCTCACTTTCCAGTTTATTAATTCTTTCTACAAAATTGAATATTTAGGTTATGTTCTATTCTGAAGATTTTCTGCTTAATTCAACAAATGCACTTTTCAAAATTAATGAAAATTTGCAATTTTTGCAATCACATTATCAGCTTTTCTTTCTTAGCCTCATGAATATATGCAAGTCAGTGAAGAATCAGAGAATTTAAGTTACTTGTCATTTGACAAAGTAATTCCAAATATTTTTCTGCATAATTGCATTTTGAAATTATTTTTTCAGACTTGAGGAGTTTATATATTAAATATGAACTGCATGCATGTGGGTAAAAGTAATGAGAAAAATATAAGCCTTACTCGGATGTACTTTTGAGTTAATTGAAAATAAAATCTATCAACTTGATATTTACTTTGAATTCAGTTAATAAAATATATGTGCTGTATATATACGGGACTTAACTATATATTTAAATTTAAACTCAAACCAGGTTTGTCTTTATTTCATGCATATATAATTTATTACTCGCTGAACCTCAGATTATTAACAACCTAAATTATTGAATTGTGATTTCATTCTGCTGTCAACTGCAATGAATTTAAATTTCTAAATATTTATAAGGCTTGACAACAATAAATTGAAAGATATGCAAACCAGGGTAATCTAAAATAGGCATTGCGCAGTGGATTATTTAGGCAATCTCGTTTATTCAAGTTTATAAATTAATCTAGGACAGCTGCTTTCTTGAAAAAGCATATAAATTCTTTATTCATTAAAATAAATGTTCAAGATAATTTTAAAACGTGTATACAAGGAAGTTGCAATGCATTTTACTATAATTTTTAAATATAAAATCTTTTTGTTATGATATATAGAGCCTACTTAAAAGTGCAGTGACATAAAAAAGACCTTTTATCCAGTAGAGGGCGCTACACACTGTCAGAAAAATGGTGTCTATATATTTGGTCTCTATTTTCATTTAAGTTTATGTTTTCAGGACATTTTATTTATTGATTGGTGGGCTCAAATCAAATTGCAATTTCCGAGACTTTCCTAATTTTTTATGCTCTTCCTCCTACAACCAACTTCTTTAAAAGTGGGACTTTCCCTTTAAACCATTTAGCTTAATTTGCTGATAAATTTATCTATGACAGTTTTAAGAGAATTGTGATCCTGGAAGTGTTTTTAATTAACCTATAAAGAAATTACATTAACCATTAATATTGTTAATGTTACCATTCAATAGTTTACTTTCGAGAAATGGATTTTTAGAACAATACAAGTAGCGAAAAAAATTGACAACATTCACTACTTTTTCTTTCTTGCATTCACTTTATTCAAAAGGCAAACCAATGGATGTGCACATTCCCTACTATGTACTTTTATTTATGTTGCTTTCCTGCAAACATAATCAAAGATGAACTAGCGAATGTACATTGTTATCCTTTTTATTTCTCAAATGACTTAATTCATTTACTAATTTAATTATTTAATAAAAAAATAGCACATTCCCTATTAAAATATCTCGTATTTAGTTTCATCTGTTCACCAAATTTCACCCTTTTAACATTGTTTATTTCCAAAGTATACCTTGTTTTCCATAAAAACGCTATTATCTCGAAAGCAATTTTTGGCTCATTCGCTACTTTGAATTAAATCATCGATATAATGCTATAGGGTGACAACGAAATATGTTTGCGAATTGAGCCACTTGATGGCGCCACTGAGAACTTGCAAGCGCGCTAACTTTTGAGTGTTCCCTTCAAGACATCTGCTTTTGTGAAGTGCAAAGTAGGCCTATGTATCCAACTTAAAATGTGGCTTTTATTTTTCTCTTCCCATGCAATCTCCTTTTCTATTCGGTTTGCCTAGAAGAAATGAATATGTAATTAAGCGGTTTGAAGATCTCACCTTAATCTTCCCTTTTCTCACACGGACTAATCCTGCAGAATAAAACGGCAGAGAAAAGATTAGCATTTTAAAGTGGCAATGCACGACTTGCATTATGATAGCCGACTTAACTGTGTTAACAATCAGTTCCAAAAATATCTCCCATGCATTAGACCAATGCTAAATTTGGCCTAAAAATGCATTTATTTTGCTACCTAAGGAATATCTCAACGAAATCTACGTTAATGCTTGGGTAAACTCTAAAACGATGATTGGGGGATAAAATCGTGCTGAATAAATATATTACTATGCATAATTTAACTATAAAAGGAAAGGGGTTTATGCACTAAATAACTCTTCAACTATTTACTCTGGAATATTTTTACCCAAAATAACTATTTAAATTGCATTGGCATGCCTGTGCATTAAATATTGATAGGAATATAGTTTTCAAATTGAAAGGAATGGAAATTTACTTAGTTTTTTTAAAAATAGTTTTCAGTCACTAAATTATGTAAATACATGTATGTCCAAAAAGTTTTTAGCGTAATTTAAGAGGGCAATGAATTGCTGAAAAACCAAAATTCAATAATTAAAGGGAAAGTCCCACTTTGTGACAAGTGATATTTAAGTTGTAAATGTACATACATGTAACAAGAATAATAATTGCAGCAAAGTTTCCATATTGAAGCAATCAGGACGTTTCCAAATATACGTTAGGCGCCATTATTCCATAGATTTCAGCAGACACTGAAAGTTGGTGGCGCCCTCTAAGACGTGCATGTCTACGTGTTTCGTGAGAGCTGATACCTTTTATTCTGTGGAGGGCGCTACATACTGTCAGTAAAATAGAGCCTATTTGATTTTTCTATTTTCATACAGATCTTTGTGTTCAGGACATTTTATTTAATGATTGGTGGGCTCAAATCAAATTGGAATTTCCATAATTTTTATAATTTTTCATGCTTTTCCTTCTACAACCAGCTTCTTTCAAAGTGGGACTTCCCCTTTAACATTATATGAAAATAGCATTTATACGATGTTTATATTTTGTTATATTGTTACATTATTTTATTTTATTTTATTATATTAGATTTTGCTATAGATTTAACATATATAACTATTCCGTCATTATTGGTAAGGTTATTGTATTATTTTCTATTTAGAATTCTAAATTAATCATTAAAGAAAAAGTTGAGATAGTTGCATGGCTTTTGTTTGGGACTTGTGAATTTTGTGGGAAATTAAAACTGAAATTAGTACTAAAGTTGCAATGCGTTTTAAGAAATAGGTTATTGGATAATTTGGCATGGTCTTTTCTAGTCGTGGCAACTGGCAAGGTTAAGGTAGTTGCATTATTGCTTGTACTTATTTATTTATATTCTAAAATTTGATATGAGCACATGCATATTGTTATACTGCTTTAAAGTAATTTTTTTTTGTAAAAATGTAGCAATGTTTTTGATAGTTTTTAATGATTTAATGATAGGGGAAGCAGTAGGGTTGGGGCGTGGCCTAGTAATACATGGGGTGAAAATGTATAAAATTAAATTTGGGAAAATATTTTAATAAAAACCTAACTGCTTTGATCTTTAGAAATGATTACATCAAATTGTAGCTTTCTGGTGCCTTTCATCATTTTTTTGTAGGTTTTTCTTTATAATTTTTTTTTATATTACCCCATAAAAATGATAACTTGCTATGTTCTTCATATCATAATATATATATCAAGTATAGGCTTACTCAAGAGACAATATCGTTTCTGCTGGTGGTACCTCCATTGTAAGAGAACTGTTGGACTACGCCCAAGTCATGTTACAGTCTGGCAATTCCAGAGTAGACAACAATACAAGGGCTATTCCCATGCCTATCAGATTACCCCAGTGTCTGTAGTCTTGTCAGTGTTGTCCCTCATTAACATTCATAACATCCTTTATACCTATTTAAAAATCATAGATTTGTAACACCCACTTTCAACAAGATGACCTATGAAGTTGTTGTGTCCACTCCCAATTGTTTATGATGATAATCTTTTGTGTTGGAGGAAACCAATATTAGGTCCTTTTGAAGTCCACACTGTGTGCCAATTAAGGAAAACAAGATAATACTGTATTATAATAATTGTGACCAGAATGGCGATATGCTTCGGCCTCGGTTCTAGTCCCGATGATGGCTGCTCTGTAATTGTGCACTTATCAAATTTTTTTCCAGAAAGTTGACCATGCCTATAGCGTGTGGATTTTTTGGTTTATAATTGTTTAATCAATGCCACATTGTTAATGCACCCATATATTCAATTCAATTCAACACCCTACTATCAGCATATCATGTTGCCATTTGAGAGGGGAATTAACTTCCCACAGTTAGGAGGATATAAGTATACCACGTCACACAGTTGTGACTTAAAATTAAACATCATTGTTAAATTGAATTCCCAATAATTTTGAGCTATTTCAAGCGAAAAATGTGAAGCATTAAGGGGCGTCCACACTAGCCTATATCACAACACAAAACTTGTTATATAGCAAAGTTGTGCAACTTGTTTCAAAAAAAGAGAAGAAAAAAGTTATGTAACATGTATATGTATTAAATTTCTAATAATTTTGGACTATTTCAAGTGAAAAATGTGAAGTATTAAAGGGCATCCACACAAGCTTATCACAAAACAAAATTTGTTATATAACAAAGTTTTACAATTTGTTGCAAAAAAGAGATGAAAAAAGTTATATCACATGTATGTATTGAATTCCTAATAATTTTGAACTATTTCAAGTGAAAAATGGGAAGTGTTAAGGGGCGTCCACACTAGCCTATATCACAAAATTTGTTATATAGCAAAGTTTTACAACTTGTTGCTAAAAAAAAAGTTTTTTTAAAAAAAGTTATAGAACATGTATGTATTGAATTCCTAATAATGTGGAACTATTTCAAGTGAAAAATGGAAAGTATAAAGGGGCGTCCACACTAGCCTATATCACAAAATTTGTTATATAGCAAAGTTTTACAACTTGTTGCAAAAATGAGAAAAAAATATATATAACAGGATGTCCTTTAACATTTTTCTTGGTATATCATCCATATTATATCATTCATTAACACGTTATATATGACATTATATAAAAAGTTGTACAACAAACTTATCTTGTTATATAACGATGTTTTGTGATATAGTGTGGACGCAACTTTAGACATTTTTTTAAGTGTGTGAAAATATGGAAAATGTGAAAAAAAATTGTGCAGTGAAAAGACATTAGGTAGGCTACCTCTTGTCATGTCCCTGCAACAAGGTTTTAGCCGTACTACTTTTTCTAATAAAAAGTTGCACTTTTGGGAGTCCTGGGGCTGGGGGTGCTAATAGGGTTAAAAGGTTAATTTGGTGTTAGCCATAGGAATTTTTCACGGTGCGTGTTTGCGTGGAGGCATGCAAATTGGAGCAAGCCATGGGATTCATGAATCCTTACCTCCAAGGTAGCTACTGTTTTCATGACCCCCTGCTGGTAAAAGACAGTGTGGGAGGAATAACATGCTGGCATGAAAAAGGTGAAATGTTAGGGTCTTGAAAGGCACCATGTTGAGTTGAGTGACAGCATGGACCCACCTATTCGTGGGTCCATAAAATGTGCAACTTGGTCCCATTGAATTGCTGCTCCTGTGAAAAAAGGCTTTGGAAAAACAACTAAAGGCCCCTCTTGTGTAGTGGGGAAGAGGGAAGGGGGATTGGGGGGGGGGAGGTCTAGGGGCAGCCCGAACAGGCGATTACCTGAATACGTCTATTGACATGACAACAGATTAGCCAAGGCGTTGTGGAGCTGACAGAATGGCATGAAATCAAATGGTAAATTCCTTCTTGTGCAAATGGTTTCAGATTATACGTTATTCCTCCCTGAACCATTTTTCTTTTTAACTTGTGAAGCTGCCCTAACCTAAAATATGGGTTTCGTTTTAAACGGGTGACAATGGCCGAGAAAAAAGCCTGAATTTAAAAGATGACGTGGTGCCAATGCCCCTCCCCCATTCCCCCCCCCCCCTTCCAGCTGAGGAGATGGTGAAAAAATGATTTAAAAAAAAAGTTTTGCACATATATACAGGCAGTATGGGGTGTTTTAGTTAAAAGTAGCCACAGAATTTTGGAGAACGTTTTTCTGGGAATTTCTTTTATACTTTTGCAAAAAACCAGAAGTGGAATCCTGCATGTTTTTAAGTTAAGTGAATCCCAAAGTGAATCTTTAGTGAATTTCCGAGAATATTCGAGAATTTCCGAGAATATTTTGGGGTTCTATGTATTCTAAGGAGTTTAGTTCTGTGCCTCTAGGACCTTTTGTTGAATTTGCTCAAGATTCACCTTATGGCTTAGACTTAAGAGATTTACAGGAATCCCATTTTTGGTTTCACTAGGTGTCTAAGAATCATCCTCTTTGCTTCACCTTATGGGGATTCCCAAAGAATCTACGGAGTTTCTGTGATTCATTCTTTTGTACCATACCTCTTCATTGACCAAAATACATTTTAGTTTTCTTACACTTTTAAAGATTTACATCATTTCTGTTTCCCTAAAGCCTTTTGTTGAATTTGCACAAGATTCACCTTTTGAGTTAATGAAAGACTCAGGAATCTCACTTATGGATTCACTAAGTGTATTGGAAATTTGGAATCATTTTCTTTGTTTTAACTTATGGGAGAATCCATGAAGTTTCTGTGATTCATCCTTTTTGCGATATCTCTTTAGAAACCAAGATTCATTCTCACTGGCTTATACTTTTGAAAGATTTGCCAAATTCCTCTCGTATTCATCTGACTTACCTAGGGACCAACAAAGAGTTTTTTGAGTCATGAGGATAGGTGGTCCTGGGGAACAGCCCCCCCCCCTTTCCCTCTCTGGGTCCCTGTTCTTACCCTAAGGAAATAAAATTCACCTAAGATTCACCTAAGAAAAAATGCCTTGTGAGATTTTGTAGGGCTACTTTTAATTGAATCACATTTTTTGAAGTTAGGTGCAAGGGACAGCTTCTGGACAGACTCACATTAGGCCTACTTGGTAAAAAAAAATCGCCTATAGTAAAGAACAAAAGATTATGAAATAAATCAATCACCTGGCCAGTATGTATATGTGGATTTATCTGGAAAGCTTTTTAAGGACCTTATCTTTGTGAGGTTTGACCTGCTACATAAATTTATCATTGTATGCACATGGGTGTCCCCCTGGTCCCAAGAAACTCTTCAAAATATTGCTTTCTCAAAGGGACAAGTCACACGAGCACTGAAGCAAAATGGTTGGCTATGTTCTTTTATTCAAATAAAAAAGATTGCTGCTCTGATGTGGGTCCCCGTAGAGCTATTTTGGCTAGCCTAATAAATCGTTGCCGGTGGGATATCCGATGAGGGAACACCTTAATTTGAATTTATTTCCCCAAAGGTCTAGTAAAATATCTCTTGCTGGTCAGGATTCGTGGACTGAAGTATCCTTAAACTTCTGGAAATTCAGGAAGTGGAACATAAAAATGAAGTTTTTAGGTCTGACTTTTGGTTTTGAAAATTTGGACTTAGTACTGCATGGTCATGCAGATTAAAGGAATCAGGGAATTTTTAATATTGGCCAATTTCATGACGCCATTTTGTTTTTGCATGTGTTGAGTGGCAGCACTGGATTTTTTTTAATTACAAAATTTAATAGTCATCTTGCTCATCGTTGGAAGTCTCAGAATTATTAATGAAACAGTTTCTTGTAAAAAGTCAACAAGTGAAAAAACTGCTTTGGATAGCATTGTAGTAGGAGGTTTATCCAATGCAGTTTATTCACTTTTCGTTAAAGGGAAAGTCCCACTTTGAAAGAAGTTGGTTGTAGGAGAAAGAACATCAAAAATTAAGGTATGAGCATGGAAATTGCAAAATTTTGGATGTGAGCCCACCAATAATGAAATAAAATGTCCTGAATACATGTCATAGATTTGGTTGAAAATACAAATCCCTTATAGACACCATTTTACTGGTAGTATGTAGTGCCCTCTCCTTGATAAAAGGCATCAGCTCTCATGCAACACATAGACATACATGTTCTAGAGGGCGCCACCAACTTTCAGTGTCTGCTGAAATCTATGGAAAAATGGCGCCTGATATGTATTTAGCAAACGTAGTAATTTCTTCAATATGAAAACTCAGCTGCAATTATTATTGTCTCAGCCATTCATATCTAGTAAGTGTGAACTTATGTGAACTTAGTGTGAACTTATGTGAACTTGCTGTGAACTTATGTGAACTTAATGTAAACTTATGTGAAGTTAGTGTAAAGTTACCTAAAACCCTTTTTTAGGGGTACTGGGACTTTCCCTTTAATTTTTTACAGGAAAATACCTTCATGACATTTTTTTTAAACACACAAATATCTGGAAATCCAGGTAAATTTTAATTTTTACACCTTTAGATGTGCAGCAGTAATTAGAAGGCTGAAATTTCAAACAAAAATGTTAATGTGCAGCAGCCCTATAGTAGCTGTTAGTTTCAGAAATTTTACAATTATAATTGTTGGAAATTTAGAAAAGTTTTTAATTGTCTATCAGCCCAGTAATTTAATTTAAAATTATAATCTTTGTATTTGAAAAGAGATTTCTTGTCTTTTTACTAATCTGAAATTTTGTTGTCTCTTGAGTTTAGGCCTCTCTCGAAATGTAAAATCCACATGCAATTGTTGTTGGCTAATTGGAAAACATGCATACTTGTTTTCTAACATTGTGAATTAATGCCTTTTAATTAAGCGTCTTAGCCAATTAGGGTGCCCAGAAAATGTCAAATAATGGAGATGAAAATGAACAGGGAGACATTGGACCATGTTGAGAATTAGATGAGAAAACCGCATGTGGCATTTTTAAGCCCCGATGCATTTTGTCTCTCCATTGGCTTTTCCCATTGCATGCATTTTGGAGATGAATTTCAAGAGACTTATTTGTATAAGCACTTCTTGCCACAAATCCAAATGTATGAGAGCAATATCAGTCGCTTTGCGGTACGTATAACCCATTTAGTGAACCAAGAGTTGAACATAAATAATGAGTTAATTTAAATTAAGTTTTCAAAATGCTTGCACTAAGCCTCGCGGATTGCTTTTGCCTGTATTGTTATGCTTTTATGATGGTCGTATACATTTCTCAAATGACCATAAATGTACCCTGATTTATGGATTCTCCTGTAATTAACATCCGTGGAGTATTATTATTATACAAGCCTTGAAACTGATGCAAAATAGGACGTATTACGCGCTGTCCACTTTATTATTATCATACACTGAGCAACAAGAGAATGAACTGGAGAATTCCAACAGGCCAATCAGAATACTGCCCCTTTAAACGTACTCCCATAATGCACCATTTAATTGACCTAGACATTTTTTAAGCCATTTTAGTGTGGGTCATTTGTAGTATTTATTGTAGATGGCACTGTATGTCTAGTGGCACTATAGAATATAAATTGCATGGCATTAGTGTGAGCATTTGCTGAATGGTGGCATGATATCTATTGTGAACAGGATATACGAATTTAGGAACTTAATATTTCAAAATTAGCAAGTATGTGGGAAAAAAAGTACAGTTAGATTTCTTAGATTCAATCAAGGCCAACGCGCTAGCTTTTAATGAGTCCTAAGATGGCTGACACAATTAGCCAATGTGTAATAGTTAATATTATTCTCACCAGTTGGCGTTTTGGGCGTTTAATTACAAAAATGACTTCAAATTGCTATATAAGTTGACTTTTATACCAGCACTAAGGCCTACAGCAGTAACATTAGTTCATGGTACACCTCACACAGTGATAGAATACCGTATTCAATAAAATTAGAAATTACTTCCAGTAGGCTACATGCGTAGCATATTAGCCCTCTCTTTTTTGCGTTTCTGGTTACTCTAATGTCCATGGCCCTTTTTTTTCTCCATTTTTTTTGTGATTATCCCTGCATGTCCACCTACTTTTTCCAGTGTTTCCACGTGAGAAGATGGCGGATCCACCTATTTCACATGTTATCCATTGTTGGTACCCCTTGTAACTTTCACCCCAAACAATATTACATGTATGAGAACTTGCGATTTGACAAATGAGATTGTAGCGTCGCGCCTTGGCCATACATTTATTTCTCGTTTTGGTCCGAGGTACGGCGCTTCCGAATAGGCGTTAGGCCGAGTTTATCAAAACCGAGTTTCACGATTTATTTACTTTGAAAGGATCCTAAACATGATTAATGATGTACGAGTGTGTGTATGCGAGGAACATTGGTAATATTGGATTCTGTAGCGGTTGGGGCCAATGGAGTTTACTGATGCAAAAGCTACAGGCATTGTGTATGGGCACATGTGTAAGCCTAACGTGTAGACTTTGTAAATGTACTTAAGCGTATAAGACTGCCATTTTTAATATGTTACCAAGATCATTTTGTGTTACCCGGTGGGGGATTGGGGGGCTCTTTGTGATCCTGTGATGCAGTCCTAAATCAAGGGGAATGCACGACATGAAATGTGGTCGTGTTTCTTGGTCAG
Organism: Proteroiulus fuscus; assembly: GCA_034700285.1. Lineage (NCBI taxonomy): Eukaryota > Metazoa > Arthropoda > Diplopoda > Julida > Blaniulidae > Proteroiulus > Proteroiulus fuscus. Next base: position 1,818 of record JAQIXP010001202.1, on the reverse strand, counting down.
GACAGAAGTTAAATAGCTTCAATCAGGTGTGAATATTACCACTTGGGCATGTTTTTAGGGCCATTTACCAAATTAGACATTACTGGTGTAGGGCATTGCTGGAAAATTGTAATGGGAAATGGCCCGGCCCATTCTTGACAAACTGCTATTCGGGGATATGGATGGGACATGAAAGTACACAGACAAATTTTGGAAGCATATTTATGTAAGATGTGAATGTAAAACTTATGTCTAGTATACTTGAAGTAATATATTCAGAAGTAAATGCATGTATGGTAAGTCTCGATAAGAAAAAATGCAAACTCTTTCTTAAATTTTGTGACGTAAACATACAGCTAGGGTATGATATCCCATTGGGGTCTTCCACACTAAATATGCCAAAATCATAAGTTTTATAGAAACTCAGCTAAATTTTTAGATACTTTAAGAAAAGAACGTAAATAAAGTAACAGATTTTCGTACTTTTTGAAATTGTTGTCAATTGTGCTTGAATTACAATTAGAAAAGCAGTGATTAAAATGTTTGCTTGTGAAGGGTATTCATTAGTGCTTGGACTAGCTGGAGCGCCATAGCTGACGTAACAGGGAGGCCACTCTATTACATGCCTTGAATATTTAGTAGGGCGTAGAAATTGAAATTTTAATTGGACTTAGTTACCATGCAGTAAATTTAATTTTAAAAAGAGAGGTTCTGCAGCTGGTGGAAAATGCTTTTTAAAGAAATTGTTCATTTTTTATACAAAAGTAAGTGGTGCCATCTATACTGATTAAAGTTTATTACTAACATTTGATTATGTCAGACATCTTAGGAGTTTAACCCACATTACTGTGCTATTGAGGGAAGCCATACATGAACACTTTCTATGATTTAATTTCCAGAAGTGACTACTAGTTGGCGCTAGTTCCTTTTTCCAATACCATGGTAAAATGGCGCCATCCATGTAATTTAGAAAAAGTTATGATTTCTGAATATTATTTTAAGTCTGGTGAAAATATTAATTTCAATGTTATTCTCACCAATCGTTTGCCTTTATTTTAAAACTAACATCTATAGCAAGGTGGGACTTTCCCTATAAAATTCTAGAGAAAAGAATAAGATTGAGTGATTAGAGGTTAGAGTTTTAACAGATTTTGTTGTAAAATTTTGAAAAAAGTTGCATGAATTTCATTAGATTGTAATTCGGCAGCTTTATTTGATGTTTAATTTGCAGTTGTCAGTGCCGAGACTAATTCCAAATAGCACGATGCAAGAAAGGAATCAATAGTTTATTTTTTTGAGCCACAGAATGTGTGCTCCTGATAACTGCTTTTATGGTTAGGATTCTTTTTGTGAAAAAGGCTTTTCATGAACGTACCTTTAGTGGTTACACGTTTTTTAGGCGTAATCCTGGTAGAAAACACGTCTAAAGAAGTTGTAAATTAGAAGATTGTCAGTCCTTTTATCATTTGTTTGACCGTATAATATCCTTTGTCCAGGCCTGGGTCATGGCAGCCTTACAGCCAAAATGGGACCACCCGTGAGGGGAACAGTGACAGTGTGGTCTTGAAAAAATTACACAGTCCATTCTTTGATTCCGTGGTTTTTTTGGGACAACCACAGACCTCCATGGCTGCATGGTTAGACAACAGTGTCTTCTTCTTCTTCTTCTTGCCTCACAATATTACAATGGCTATTGAGAAATAGCTAGTCTTTTTTAATGTACAGAGGGCTATTGGTCTTGATTTCATAAATCTTTTTATCTGTTAGACAAAGTATTGGAGAGCTGGTATAGGGATGTGGGAAGGGATTTTTAGTTGGGAGGGAAATTGAGAGGGGGGG
>JAQIXP010001201.1:0-19557 GCA_034700285.1 Proteroiulus fuscus | reverse complement strand
TTACCCCCCCCCCCCCCCCCCCCCCCCCGTCCCTTGACCTGCATAAAAAGTCAAATCGTTGTGTTATTGTTAGTTTTAGATTTATTTCTCGGATATTTGCAATGGGCTTCCGTTCTCGAATCCTCCGCGCACTAAAGAATCAGAAATTAAGCCTAAAAGTTTTTTGGTCGAGTCCTCGTCAGAATTTCCTCGCAAAAGGATACGGGCCCATCTTCATTTATTTATTTTGTTTTTTTTTTCATTTCAAGTTGTTGCATTTATGAAATTTTTGCATTTTGCCGTCGGCATGGTTCCAACTGAAAATTTCTTAAATTAATCTTTCTCTGGCTCAATAACGTTAAATTTTAGTACGTGTAATGTAAATTATTTTAAGACGTATGCGAGAATACTCTTTAAAATTAATTTCGGAGACACGGAAAACTTAAATTTCATTTGGGACGGTGGTCTCATTGTTGCCACCGCACCCCGTGCCACCGGTAAATTTGTCCAAAAAAAAAATAATTCTGCTGCATTCTTAATTTGCTAGCGACCCTCGAGTGCTCATATTTAATGTCTACGATGTTCCCGTTATTCTCGAATGTATTTTTATGTCAGAGGAGGGCGAGTGTTTTAAATTGGAGCCAAATAAGTTTATTATTCTCTGCTGCTGTTGTAATGTACGTGTTAGATTCTTTTGGGGTTGTTGAAAGGTTTACATATTTTCAACTGTTTTATTTTTTTGTCAAAAAATTATTTTAAAACCGACACTATTTTAATATTATTACGTTCATCGTTGAACTTTCCAAAGAACGCTTGCTCTCGTCCGTTTTATTCGTGCGTGTTTTTTTTTTTTTTCCTCGTGTTAACTTTTGAGCAACTCGTGCGTACCTGAAGCATCTCTATTCCTCTTATGCCGCCCGGACGTCCTCGGCGGCACGACGTAAATAAAAGAAGCGGTCATTCCACCGTTCCTCCTTCACCTTCGGACTCGCCGACCGCAACTTTGCCACCGGAACTGCCGTTTTTCGCGTGTGTTCGTGCCCGGTACGTCTTATCCGTGCGTCTCCAAGTGTTCAATGTTTTCCTCTACTTTGCTTCATTAAATGATCGTATGCAATAAACCGCCGACGCCCGACACCCACCGTTGTGAAATGTAGCGCCGGTCATCAAAATCCCTCGACACACCCCCCCATCCCCCACCCTCTTTTATCTTGGATCTCAAGTGGGAGAAACGGCGACGGCAAGGATCCCCTTCGTTTATCTCTCGTCAACTTCATATTATCCGTGACTTTTACACCATAAGTGCCAAAAACGAGTGCTCGTTTACTAGTGTGAGTGTGTGTGTCCGTTTGTGTGTGTGTGCATGTCAAAAATGGAGCTATTCTCATCGTTAAAGAAGCTGGCCGACTGTTCGTACCACTTCCCAGTCCTCTCGCGTCTTTCTCGTCATTCCGATGACGATGGTGCGCCGGGTCTAAATTTTTTTCCCGGAGAGAGAGAAGCCAATTGACTCACATATCCATTGCTCCGACCTTTTCTCTCGACCCTCTCCGCAAGCGAGTCAAGTGCCCACGACCGGACCGACGAGATGCAAAATCGATATTTCCGTGTGGAAAGTGCTGCCACCGGAGGACTCTCCTCCCCCCTCTTTTTTTTGCACGTGTGTTAGCGATTTGTCACTTCGAACAATCAAGGTGTCGGGATGCGAGATGAATGCAAATCGAAATCACATTTATTGAAAATTTCCAGTTTCAGTCATAATATCCAAGTACAAAATTAATTCTATTTGGGGGAATTTGCCAAAATTTAAAATAAGGGTCTTAAGATTTTAGCAAGGATCTTCCATCGTTAAGGAATCGTGGGATAAATGTGGACGATTACAAACTCGCATAATCCCGTGTATGATTTTTCGACCCGACAATCGTCCGCCCGATCTCCCGACAACCAGTCGATCTTCTCTCTGTGTCTCCTTCTCCCTCCCCTCTTCTTTCCCCTTCCCGCCTTCTCGCTAGGGTGTGCATCGTCCGTCGTGCTTTGTCGAGGAAACCTTGGAGACGGGCCCGTTTAGTTTGTGATGCGCTTAAAAATTGTTAACGAGTAACCGAAACTCCCGTACTTGTAATGACACGCTGTTCGTCTCCTCTGCCCAATCGCGCACGCGCCTCCGTTCTCTTAACCTTCGCTTTTCGTCATATCCGGTTATCGTTTAGTAGAAAGCGTTAAAAAACACTCACGTGCCTATCCACGATGTTTATATGCAAATTTTGTGAATATGTCGTCCAATTTCTTTGTAGTTTTACTATCCCTTCCCATCTATCCTTTTTACTTCGTATTTCCTTCCCATCCCGTTCGGTCGTATCGTTACGTTCGACAAATGCACCCGCCGCTCGACAGTTTTGGCCACCGAGAAAACCCGTCGCCTTACTTTTTTTGTATCCTTAAAAGTGTTGGATGAAATTGCCAGAATTTTCATGAGGTATTATTTGCGCAGTTTTTGAGGAGACAAATAAAAGGTACAAATTTCTCCGTCGGCGGATTTAAGCACTCGGCTCGCGGTGGCGAGATATAAAAGGGCGCCATTCGGCGAGGCGGCATTTTCGCTATTTTGCCACCCGTTAAATCCGCCGCCGATAATCTCTTAAATTCTTGCGACGTATGTTCGCCTTCGGGTCGTGGCCGGTCGTAGCGGCGTAAGCATTTGGACAAAAGTGTGGCGTGCACTACACTCGGCCCCTAACGTTGGATCCCCCATCTTCACGCAATATCTAATTATTTTTGTTATTTTCTTAATTTAAGCTCGGTGTTGCCTAAACATTAAAAAGGAACAACAACAAAAACCACAAGCAAGTGCTCTTACTGGTGTGGGGCAGCTTGGAGATGAAATACGGACAAACTATCAGTGCAGGGATAATACATTTGAGGATAAGTAAAGACAATTAAATGCACTTTTTTAATGGGGTGGGACCCTTCAATGTCCACTTATTATTACCTTCCCTCGATCACAAATTTCCTTTGACTTCGTTGCGTAAAGCTGCCAATGTGTTCAAGTGGTATACATGTATAAAAAAAGGCATCTGTCAGCAGAAAAATGAAAAAAGAGGAGAGAAGAATCATGTAATAATATTTAATTAATAATAATGGAGGACAAGAAATAACTTATTATGCCTCAGTGCATCACCTAGAGTATAAATATGTATATGCGTGCTAATTTTTCTTTAATAACATGTTTATCGCGTAACGATGGAAGCGTCGGTCGCATTGCCCAAGGGGATCCGTGTTGGAAATCTTTAAAGAACTGTAAATCGCAAATCGCTCGTTAAATGATTGATTGCAACAAAAGTACTTTAAAGATTAGCCGGCACGGTTGAAATGAGGGGAAAGTCGTAAAAGTTTGGGAGTTGCGATCGAGGGAGCCTGGTCTTTTGCGCGGAGAGACGGAGAAGACGCAATCGGCGTCGCCACACGAAACAAAATAAAAAAGACGCTTTTGCCCCGGATGAAGAGAGGGGACTGCCCGTTAATCTCGCCCCAAACCCTATTAAACAAAATTGGGGAAAGATTATTTGAGCGGTGGTCGCCTCTTCGATCCGCTATCCATACGCTTAATTCATTGTTATGTAATAAATGACGCCACATTCCAGTATTTTTTTCATGGCAGTCTCGTCTCCGTCGCTCCCGCCGGGCGAACGCTCTTCCCGTCGGAATGGCGTGGGTCCATCGTTGCGAGATGGTTAGTTGTATTCTTAAAAGTGATTTCACTTGAGGGCTTCCCCCGAGGAGGATTTTTTTTTCTGATTTTCTTCATCCCCCTTTTATCGGCGGGCGGGGACGATTCCAAGACGCCGTCTACGTAATCGGTTAAAAATTGTATGGCCCCCCTCCGAGTCTAGTTTTATTTTGTGTTATCGATCCGACTCGCAGTGATCAACGAGCGGACTACCGTTGGATATTAGCGCCGATATCCGAATCCTACTCTTCTATTTCTCTCTTATCACTTGTTCTTTTTTGTGTCCAAATCCAAAGTCGATAAAAATGGAGATTTTTTGTGCTTATATGAAGTTTATGTAGTAACTAAGTCTTACCTTTTTTGTGTGTGTGCGAGAAAATACGAAAAATACAAAAAAAAAAAAATTTGAAGCGGAGAAAAAAAAAAAGACATTTTGTTGGCTTTAATTTGAAATTTTATTATTGCAGTAAGTGTACAATTGTCCACGATATCAATGATTGTTAAATATTTGCGTTTAACCAATTATTTATACAGCTTACAATGACAAGTATGCATTAAACATGAATGTTTTGTGTGTATCTCACAGGTTTTGAATCCATTTTTTTACTCTTTTAATTTTATTTTATTTTTTTCAGATAATTAAGAGGTATTTACCAGCAGGCTGCTAGTTTGACTGAGATACTTCCTTCTCTAAACTGGGAATCGTTCAAAGAATATTTAGGAATTGCCCTTTAATTAATTTGTACAGCTTTCCAGATTTTGCAGAAAATGTTTAACTTTCTAGAAAACAATAACTCACAATTTTAATGATATGTCATTTTGAGGTTATTTTAGGTACATAGTTCTGAAGAAATTTGTTTCAAAATGGGGTTCAGTCAGGGTGTCTGTCCGTCTGCAAAACCTGGAAATGTCATGAAATCAGTATTGTCTGGAAATGTCATGGAAATTTAATCTGTCTTGAAAATCTAGATAAAATGGAAAATTAGGCACTATTGGTGATTTTTAGCCCATTTTGAGTTTTTTTTTGACAAAAAATTCGCCTGCGGTGCCATTTTCTGTCATTTTTTGCAGTAATGCACAAAACCCTTCAGATTTTTGCCTGCAGACCATGAAAAATATTTTTGGGTCGGGGAAAAAAAATGGATTTTTGGGTGCTGCCCAGGGTAGTTGCCAAATATTGCAGTTTTAATTGCATATGTCAGTAAAAATGTGTTAAAAATCCCTTTTGTTTGGTCTGGAAATTTGTGAAAATTTGTCTGGAAAACCTGGAAATGTCATGGAAATTTGTTATTGGGTTTGGCCAGACACCCTGTTCAGTGCACGAGCAAATTATATTTGAATTGCTGGATTATGCACACGAACTGAGGCCCGGTTTGGAACACAAATTTCTTCAGGACAATGCACATTTCATTTCTGCTGCATCAAAATACGTAATCATTCTTAGGACTTGTTGTACCAACAAAAATGTAACATCCACAAAATGTTAACATTCCTTGACTTTCATTTGCCTGAATCAGTCACACTTTAATCGCCTTATATAGCAACATAAATCAAAAGATTTTCCCCGAGCATTTAAGGTGTTTAGAAATGTTCGACAAGTATTGGGTCTATTATTCCACTTCCTATTCCAAAATGGGGCGAGGCTAGAGTTCAGTGCACGTGACAACTGCATTCGCTTTGCTGAAATATGCACGTGCATCGAGTCACATTTTGAAATCGAGATTTTTTTTCGGAGTGCGAAAAATGTGCCTTTAATAGTCATCAATTCTGATGCAATATGAAAGGATCTTATGGCCAGTCAGCGACTTTGGTTTGCCCTTATCAGGCTAAACACATATAGGACCTAGAAATACTTCTGATCTTCTTGGGGCTGTCAAATTTGCCAAGGCAGATTCTCCTTACAAATTTTTTGTTCCAAATGGGGCTTGGTGTATGTGCCAATTGCATTAGATTTGTTGGCATGTGCATGGACATTGAGTCCAATTTTTGGAACAATAAAATTCGTAAGGAAATAAATGCCCTTTTCAAGAGTATGACGTCGATCAACGGTCAAACCTTGAAGGTGAAACGGTAAGACTCACGAATTTCCTTTTTTCCAACATGAAACAACAATTTATTTCTAAATATATCCAATTCCATCTTTGTCAAATGCACATTTCAATTAAAAAACAAATACAACATTGTTAACAATGATAATGATTTATGATAAATTGATTTGGTCCCTGCTCTTGGTACATAGCTATTTGGTTTTAATAAATTAGGATCCAAATCCCTTAAGACTAGCTAATCCAGATACCGTATTATCCATTACACTCAATTTTATAAAATTAGTTTTATATTAAATAAAAGGCACTTTATCAATTACCCCTTCTGTCTATTACACCAAATAGATGATATGAGCTCTTTTTTTGTGGTTTTTTAAAGCATGTACCTCGTCACAAAAAAAGCTGCCATTAATCCCAGTTTTTAATTTCAAAAGAAAAATGTGAATGGTGCAGGAATCGAAAAAAAATAAAATTGGGCAATGTAACTTATTAAACTTTATATTTTCGGAGTGATAAATTTTCAAAAGTAGAATACTGATTTTTTATATCACAGATTGAAAATGAGCACCGATGCGGCCGTCAAAATTTACTTTGGAGAAATGACGTCTTTTGGTCCGGGAGACGCAACGGGTAGAATCAGGTCGTCCATGTTAGGTAAAACAAGGACCCGCTGAAATACACAAAAAGTAAGAAATGCTAACCTATTTAATTTAAGCGAGCAATGTATACCTCACTAGAATTCACCTGAAATTCCAGTACAAGTTTGTTTTGTATCCATTCCACAATCTGAGCAAACTGAACTTCTCTCTCGCCAACTTTTGGCTTTGCCACCAACGAAAGATTCGGATTCCCACGAAATCCGTACCTCGAAAAGACAATAAATAAAGACATCAAATACCATAATACATAATAATTCAATAGATGGAAAAAGTCTTCGCCTACCACAGTCTATCGGACGGCGGAGGTGGGATGTTAATGGCCAAAGTTCCACTCAAACTGACCAGCTCCACAGTCAGGATCAACGGTACGGAAACTCCTTCCATGGCCCTTTTTACATATTTGTATTCGGTGGCCTGTTGGAAATAGCGCGACTGAGCGATGGAATCTACCAACTTGAGTATTTTCCGTCCCGTGCTTCCCCTTCCGGTCGTCGTTTCTTCCGCAGCATTCTCGCCGGCCTCGCCAGAGGTCGTCTCGTCGTCGCTGGAGGATTCCCCAGTTTCTTCCGCCTCGCTATCGTAGATGGAGGCGAAATGGCGGTGGACGTGCTCGACGGGTGAGTCCGACCTCGTGCCGTCCGAAACCGAATCCTTCTTGAGTTTCATCAGGTTCAATTTGGTCTCCAGGGTCATCCGAAATGCTCCGTAGTAGGCCACCTGAATGTCCACCCACAGACCGCGATCGTCCAACTTTGGTGCCGACACTCTGCCCAACTGGGGCAGCTGGGTCCCCAATTCAATGTCCGACAGGCGCAAAGCTTCGATAAACGATGGAATTCTAATCGTATCCAACTTGCGCTGGATTTTTCCACGGACTCGGGAAGCCCATTCCGACTCGTGTAAGAAGTCATAAAAGCAACGACCTAGGATGGCATTCAACCAAGCTACATCTTCGGAAACGGAGGATGGGGTGGGAAATTCCGAAGGTATCTCGACGAAGGGAGATGGAGGTTCTGACAGAGTCTCGGACGGCGCACCTGCCAGCTCCGTCGAGGGGGAGGGAATTAGACGACGCATGAAAACAGTATACTCCGATTCTGTAGAACGAGGTTTCTCCATCGCGCCTAGTCCCTCGGCTTGCGAGCCGGCCCACTTCGACGCCGCCTCCAGACGCCGGAACCATTCTTCCTTTTCTCTGCCACTTCTGGCAAACAGCAGTACCGTGTTTGGATCATCTTTGACCAAGTTCATCGGCACTCCAGATTCGCGAGAGCAAGGGCCTTGCATCAGGTTGATCTCTATCGGATACCTTCTGCTCCAATACCTGTATGATAACCGAAGGAATGCTTTTATGTTTCAAACTGTAACCCGCGATTACCAAACTTTGGAAACGTTGCAATAATCTACTGATAAGAAAAATGGCTTTTCTGCCAAAAATACCAACCGTTTTCTAACCAATCCATCCGGGAGTAGTTTCAACTTTGCCCCTTCCAAGGAATACATCCTCTGATGAATGACGCTGGGCTCAAACTTAGGTTCATTCCACATGGCCCGTTTTGGAACTCTACCTTTAGTGTAGGACACGCGCAAAGTCGATCCATCCAATCGAATCAACACCGACTGGGTCTGATTAATGTGGAAGCTCTCGGGCGAATAGGCCAGCAACAGTTCATTCATCCAAACCTAATGTTGAACAAATGCAAGTATGAAACCCAAAGCGGGGCAATATCCAGCACTGTTTCAAAACACCGTTAAGGATCGAAGATATTTTCTCGTACCTTCTGAACCGTACCCTCTGTCTGAAGTGCATTCGCTGGAATATAGGGAAGCGACAAAGACTTGACTTCAATCGCCGGCTGCGACGATCTTGTCAGCCAGTGCCAAAAATATGCACAAAGCAATGCCACGGACAACCCGGCAACGAACCCATCCACAAAAGGCGGGAATGGTAAAAGTAGGTAGCATAACAGAGAAGTCACGATGAAAATTGTCTTTCTGGTATAGCCAAAGGGATTTAAAATCCAACTGGATCCCCGAGTAAAGTTTTCTCGAGGGTGTACACCGTTTGCATCTTCTCCACGGTCTTTCAGTCTCTCATCTTTTACCGCTCGCGCATCGTCAACATCTAACCGCTCCTCAAAATCTAAATTTGGCAAAGTGGAAAATCTTATGGATGGTGAGGGTTCCGGCAACATCTTACGCCTTCTGATTTCAATCGGATCGATCGGCGTCGCTTTCAAATCCGAAGCTTTGATTGGGTCGATGCCGTCCACGGGAGTCGATTTAAATTCGTCCCCAACTACATCCTCGGACGAAGGTACGTCAGAAATAGACTCCTCGATGGCATCTTGCACCGCCTCGACAGCCTCTTCGTCTGCCGTCACCTCAACTCTGTCTTTTTTAAGCAAAGATCCAGAATGAATGTCGAAAAAATTTAGTTTTTCCTCGACCGTACGCGCAATTTTGTCCTTAATTTCACTGAATAGGGACCGATTGGAAGAATCGATTCCTTCCGGACTATCGCTATCCAAACTGAGAGTCTGCTTGGGCTTTCTCGCTAATGGCAATTTGTTGGTGACTGAAGGAGACGGTGGATTGCTACTGCTGGTGCTGGCCACACGGCAAACGTCCAATCCCAATTCTTCCATTCGATGAACCTGCTCCAATTCATCGTAATTGACCGTCTCTTCGGTGACTTGTTCCGTCGTCGGTTTGAAGCGAAATGACGGCACCGAGAGTGATCCTGGACGGCCTTTGGACATGGCTAGTGCTACTCTCTTTTGGACACTGGATGACAGAGATGTCAAAGTGGTTGGCATATTCGAACTCATTCTTTTGCACATATAACGTTGCCAACAGTTTCATCGGTCGAGTATCGTCGAGACCAAGTTAAAATTGCCTACTTGCGGTATTTATTTATTTATTTCACAATAAAATGTGTTTTTGCCTTAACCTACGGTTATAACAACTTGTTGACGCCAAGTATGCACATATACATACCTTTGTAAACAACCATAATTAAGAACTTGCATGAATGAAAATGTTCAATTTAAACTGTCTAAAACTTACACTCCATCTTGCATGAGATGCATAATCACGTACATTTATGATACAATTTAGAAATTTATTAAATTTAGGATAAATTGCGTAAAAGGTATTACGTCAGTCTTTCACAGGACTTGCAAGTGTTTTTTGAAAGACAGTAAATTGAAGCCGATTTGGTTTTTGGCGGCCATTGGGAGACTCATTAACATGCTTTATCCATTGACAATCATTTCATTCGATCGGAAAAAATCAATTTGATAACTTTGTTATTAAGATTACGATTCTAATTGGCAGAAGGCTTCATAAACGCTTCGTAAAACAAACTTTTAAGACTTATTCTCGAGCATCGTCCCATTTAATATTTCAAATCGTGGCATTTCTTGTTATTTTCCTTACAATATATCGATATGTATCGATAATAATCGATAATAATGTCAGATCCGCAGGTGGAATTTTGTAATCCTTGCTCTCCTTGTTTATAAAATCTTTAACTATTCTTTATACATCAGTTGTTATCTAACAAACAAGAATGTGGGTAAAGCCACAAGAAGTGCTTATTGCCAATGCATTATGGTAAGTTATTTTTAAAGAAATATAGAATTAAATAAGTAAATGCTAAATATGGAGTTGACCGATTCGAAGAATTCGATCGAACCCCAAGGCTATCTTTTAACAGGGTTTCACTACCTGGTATTTAAAAATGTGCACAATTATTGCAAAATTAACACTTATTTGTTTTTAAAAAGGGTCACGGATCGGGCCAATCCATTTTTTGTGCTTCAAAGAAGAAAAGGTCATGGCACTAAAGGGTTCACTTCACTGTTGGTTGGCACATTGGATAATGTTTTGGATACAAAGGTACAGATAACCATACATGTATCAAGTAGGCCTATTCAGAAATGTATTTTGAATACATAGTTTATTCCTTTATGGGATTAGACCCTATGGGACATGCAGTAATTACTTACTGAGATCAATTTTTTTCTTACAGCCTCCTCCATACAGAATTTTACATCAGACGAGGACATCTGAACTAAGTTATCGTGAGTTCTCATCAATATCATAGCCATGCGTTTATAGTTAAATTCACGTTCGTCAGATGAGCATTAGACACGCGACTCAAGTTTTGTATATGATATACCTGTCTCATCGAACTACCTTCCGGGCAAGAGCGTGTTATAACTCTTTGAGTTGAAAAGGGAAGGGGGGGGGGAGGTTCTAAGCAATTTTTGATAAGGTTCTCTAGAAATATATTTTTTCCCACTTCTAATGGTCTAAATGGTCACTTCTCTGGTCTGCACATCCATATTCTCCACTGCACTTTGGTGCTGCGAATTCTCTGCTTATCACAAAGCCTACCCAGGAAGCAGCTCTTACTTTCTCTGGGTTTAATGAAAATCTGCAACTGACATGCATGCACCCATCAGAGATATATGAGCACATTGCTAATGGGTCATCATCATCAGTTAGGGAAGTTAGGGATTGGACTATCATGATAGCAGCTGTGGGATAACCACTCCTACCAAATGGCATCATGATACGCTGATTGTAGGGTACTTAGTTGAATTGAATTGAAAATTGTGTAGAAGGAAAAGGGAAGCTACCGTAAATCTTCTAGAAATGGCCTGTTCGATCTTTTCTTAATTTACTTTCGGAGGTGAGCGTAAGTTAGGGATGGGCGTTTGTTTTAAATTTCAACGAATATCACAATATCTTTACCCTATTTTTATTTAAGAACGTACGGTATCGTGAGAAACTTTTACCAGAAAAACATGCATTTTTTTAAAAGAACATTATACAGAAACTTAAACTATGCTCTAAGGGAAAGCGCCATTGGAGAATGGGCGAAATTTCGAAGTTGGAGATCATTTGAGGATGGGCTAATTTTCGAAGTGGGCTATCTTTGAACAATTTGGGACATTTTCCTGGGCGTAATATAGAGTCTGGGTGAAAACTTGGGATGGGCGTTTTTTAGAAGATTTACGGTAAACGTGAATGATTCCAATGGCGAACCTATCTCATGTTACTAAAAGTTGGGAGTCAAGGGTCTTGCCCAAGATGTCATAGCTTTGACTTGGGTGACTTGATGTGTTGGGATGGTTGACCCTACTTCTGTCTTGACACCTTTGTCTTTCTTGCACCTGGCTTGCCTTATAAATCAGTCACTGTCCACACCGGATTGCTCTAAAAAAAACAACTTGTTTATTGCTGGGTTGACAATAGTACATGGTGCTAACTGGCATCCTGGTAGCGTTTCTGACAGATTCTGTCTCCAGGGTGATCTGACTAAGTTAACCTCTTGAGCTGCCTAGGCCTGCTATCACTGGATTCAATTGGCTCTTACTACTTGTCTGGCTCCCTATTTGGGCAGGGCTTCGCCTGGTCATTGCCAAAACTTAGAACAGACCCACATTTTTTTTCCCTTACACGTGCCAAGGCATTGTAACAAATTTATTATATGACGTTACTGTCTCGTTTTCAAATAGTTATTGCGATTGCAGTGGCTAGCGAAGAAATCTTAAAAGATTGGAAATGGATTGAAGAGAACTTAATGGAAACCCTAGGTGGGTTTTTGGAGCCACGAGGGTCTTGGCATATAAATGTGATTTAATTCTATTGATTGATTTTTCGTAGGATGTTTCGATAGTGACGAAGAGACGAGCGATTTTGTTAAATGTAAAATTGAAAGCCTCGTTGCCGATGAATTTCCTCAAATTCCCGAGGGTAGGACGTGTGTCGGTGCTCTTACCATTTTCAACGAGTTAAAAGTTAGATTTATGCATTTCATGTCGTACACTTTCAGATGAGGAAACCATCGTGTTTAGAGCAGCTTCCCAAAAGTTTCATCGATTGTTTTGTTTGCCCTTAGAAGAAAGATTAGTCAATTGTAAGTGCAAGTGTAGTGCAAAATTTGCTTCCCTTCGGGACTTGTTTAATTGATGCTGAAAGATTACATTTTTATATTTTTCCTTCAGATTATTCGTGTAGTCATTGGAAAGGCCGTGTGCCGAGACAAGGTTGGATTTATCTCAGCGTCAATTACCTTTGCTTTTATTCCTATCTTTTGGGAAAGGAAATGAAATTATCCATCCGGTGGACGGATGTCATGGTTAGTATCATGCAACTTTTAGTGAATTGAAACATTTAAATTTTGATATTTTAACCTCGTTGATGTATTAGTTGTTGGAAAGGAGCAATGGCGTATTGTTACCAGAAAGCGTTAAGGTGTCAACCCGAGATAAAGAGGTACATTTCTAAAAGTGAAATGCGCTGAATTTTAATATTGCAGCAAATTTGAAATGTTTCCTTTTCAGTATTTTTTCACCATGTTTTTAAAAATCAGCGAAACTTTCACATTAATGGAACAACTCGCTAACATGGCCATGAATCAGTGAGTCCTATTTAATTGTGCCATCTGCAAACAATTTTGAGGTTAGGTTAATTAAGCGATTTCTTTTAATTCAATAGATTAATTCGAGAGGAAGGGTTCATGGAAGACAGGGAACTGCTCACAAAAGTTAGGTAATTCAGAAAATATGTTTTAATTTTTTATTAGACAAGATTTTCCCTCAATATATTTTATACATTTTTAGTAAAAATTTGCCAAAAAAGCCATCCTATTTAAAGCGAGATCTCGATGCTCGTGCTCATAGCGGTGCTTACAGGTTGGTGAAATAAAGTGCATCGATTATAAAACATTAAGAACGTGTACGAGTATACTTTTGGGGTGTTTTTAGGGCCATATTTCGTCTTCCTTCAATTGAAAAGCTTGATGGCACGACAGACTGCATTCACCTCACTCTCTATAACAAGAAACACGTGTGGGGAAAATTATTCATTTCCAGTAATTATGCTTGCTTCGAAAGCAGGGTCGGTGACTATAACGATATGACACCGTATGGATGCATTATCTCTCACGTTCATTTTTTATTTATGCCGATTTTTGTAATTCTTAGGTTAAAAATTTGGTTTCGCTGGTGATTCCACTTCGTTGTGTTCAATTGGTGGAAACTGTGGAAGATCAGCCACAGATAGATTTATGGAATGCTTTAGTCATTTCAACCAGTCAAAAAGCCAATTACGTGTTTGCTCAATTAAAGGACAGAGATTTTGTGGTCGATAGGCTATCCGGATTCCTCGCACATCTTCCGACGTAATTATCTTCTTCGCTTTAAAAAGGAAAAGTTTTGCATTGAGTTTTTGAATTTCTTCCTCTCTTCTCTTTCAGGGATGAGAAAAAATCTGCGGCGCGAGTCGGCGATCATAAATCCGCCAGTTGGACTTTACAACCGGCGCTTAAGACGCTTTTTGAACACGAGATCACGAACACTACGTCCATCGCCGAACATGCCGCCAAGGAAAATAGGTGGAAGATGTATTTTGCCGATTACGGAAGGTGAGCTTTCATTTCCCGCCACCTTTCTCATTAATTTTTTTTAATTAATGATTTTTTTTTCATGCTTCGCAGGGGTGTGGGGATGTACCGCACTTCGGAAATGCACGAACTAGTGACACAGGGAATTCCAGATAGTTTGCGCGGCGAGCTTTGGATGATCTGCTCCGGTGCCATTAATGAGGTTTGCCAATGCACGGTATTTTTAGCGCAATCGGGCGAAGTTTTTACCCCCATTATGGTTTTATTTTTCCCACATAGTTGACCACGCATCCCGGCTACTATGAGAATCTTGTGAATCAGAGCGCCGGTAAGACAACGATGGCATCGGAAGAAATTGAAAGGGATCTGCACAGATCGTTGCCCGAACATCCGGCATTTCAATGCCATATTGGTATTGGCGCCCTCAGGCGTGTTTTGACTGCCTATTCCTGGCGAAATCCTCACATAGGCAAGTATGGTATATTGAAAGTCTTTATTATATAAGACGGAAAGTCTGATGCTGAGCCGAGATTGAATTTGTTTAATTTCATTTAACAGGATATTGTCAAGCCATGAATATCGTTGCTTCCGTTCTGCTACTGTATTGCTCCGAAGAGGAAGCATTTTGGTTGTTAGTGGCCCTGTGCGAACGACTCTTACCCGACTACTACAACACAAAAGTCGTGGGAGCTCTGATCGATCAGGGAGTCTTCGAAGAATTGATCGAAGATCGGCTGCCCGATTTGCACAAGAAGATGGCCACTTTGGGCGTTATAGGAATGATATCTCTGGCGTGGTTTCTCACCTTATTTCTAAGGCAAGACACTTGACTATCTGAAACAACGACTCGAATGAATTGGATTTCTAATTTCGTTTTGTTTTTACCAGTGTAATGTCTGTGGAAAGTGCACTCAGCATAGTAGATTGTTTCTTCTATGATGGAGCCAAGGTGAGTCCCATTCGCAAATAAAAGTATTTATTTATCATTTTTTAATATGCAATCCACTCCTGCTCGATGAAGGTAATTTTTCAAGTTGCGTTGATCGTTTTGGACAAAATGGACCAAAAACTTTTAAATTGTAAAGATGATGGCGAGGCAATGACACTATTGACTGAATTTTTGCAAAATGTACCTGCGCAAAAGACGTCTTCGGTAAGGAATTGAAAAAATGTGTTACTTTGCCTAGAGAACGTTAATTTTAATTTTAAATTTTTTTTTAATGTACGAGGGTAATGAAAGCATTTCCGATTTGATATACTTGTCCTATGTGAAATTTGGCTCTATCTCCGCCGAGGATATCGAACGCCTCCGCTTGAAACACCGTTTGGCCGTCGTTCAAAATATCGAAGACACCACCATGAAAAACGTGATTCGTAGTATTTCTTGCGAGCAGTATTTTACTTTGGACGAATTGCAGCACCTGTATTTGGCCGTCAAGGTAATTTTTTATTTTAGATTGCAGCATTTGTAATCGGGCACTTTTGAGGGTTTTGAAAGTGCATATATTTATTTCATCTTCATGCAGGAAGAACAATTGGCTTCACAATCTTGGGGTTATTCCGTGAATTCTTTGGACCCCATCCAAAAGTACGATCCGACTCTACCTTTTTACGAGCTCTACAGGGTGGATTTTGAACAGTTCAATGGACTTTTTCATTTCCTATCTCCTTGGGGAATTGGACAGAATGGATCCATTCTTGCACATCGATTATTTGCGGTATATTTTAAAACGAGGAATTGACGAGTTTGAATTTGTAATGAATACGCTACGTTTATTTAGTTTCTAGACGAAAATCGGGACAACTACATTAATTTCAAAGAATTGGTGCTGGGATTGGCTTTGACGGGTCGAGCCGAATTGGAGGATCGTCTAAAAATGTTTTACGCGGTTCATCTTTGTCCGTCACAAGGCCCAGAAGACGTAAGCACACCTTCGTCTGGAGAAACCGAAGTGGCCACGGAAGCCAGCGATTATTTCGAAGACTCGGTAGCATCCCAAATCCTTTTTCCACACGATGTGAGCAACCCGTCGATGCTTTCCAAAGATTGTTTGATTCATAAGAGGATCGATTCGGAAACTAGCGACGGTTCGAGGGAAGGTGAGCTCGTCGCTAGCTTTTGCCTTGGCCGATTGATCGTTTGTTTGATTTATAATCATATTTTTTTTTTACTCAGTTATTGGCCCCGAAGATGTCGACCGTGTCCGCTCTTACATTTTTGGAGAAAAGTCCAAATCATCGACGATGCCTTGTTTAGACCAAGATCAATTTATTACCATGTGGAAAACACTTTACGACTTCTTTGTGGATCATTCCGAAGAAGAGCAGCTACAGCTGTATCACTCTATAGCCACCGTAGGTGAGTTATCAACTACATCCATGCAGTTTCCAAAATGTGTAACCCCGTGCCAAATTTTGATGATCGTAATCTTGCAGGAACTCTGCTGCTTCAAATCGGAGAAGTGGGACGGCAGTTCCCGACAAGGAGGGAGGATCCAAGAAACGGTCCAGTCGATGATCTGGAGTGCCCCATCGACTCAAAGCCATGCACCGAAGAGAGGTCGACATCGGACGACGAAACTCTTAAATCACGAGACATGGCTTGGTCCATTACCTTCGAACAGTTTTTGGCCAACGTGACTACGGAAACGCCGCTTGCCTCTTTCTTTGAAATGAAGATCGACCTATTTAAGGCCGTGGAAAAACTGCGCAACAGACGGTTGATACGTCAGTCGAGCATCTCCATCGCCCCTCCTTCTCCTTCGCCCTCGACATCTTCATCCGTAAGAATATAAGAAATGATCCTTTTTAATTATTTTCTTTGTTTTATATATTATATATACTTTCGTTATTTTTACTTTTCACTCTTAATCTATAAATGCCTTTTAAATGAGAATCTCCCTGATAGGAGAAAAAGAATTATGCATAAATGGGGTTTATCCACTGCGCAGCTTTGTATCTACTAAAGTGTAAAATAAATTTATTGCGCATGAAGGACGAAAACATTGGATTGATTTTGTGTAATTTTGTCTCTTAAGTTCCCTTTAGGAGTATATGTATAAAATTTTATTCCAAATAATGTAGGAGTATTATAGGATTTTGTCCCCAAAATTTAGAAATAGTATAGGGTCTTTTTATCGAAAAACAGACAAATATCACCGGAATTTTTGTCAAATTTACAAGAACATTATAGGATTTTTTTCCCAGAACTGTACAGAATTATAGCATTTTATTTCCACAAAGTGCAGGAGTATTTATAAAATTTCCCCCCAAAATATATGAATATTTTAGGCTTTTAATCAAACTATTTGCAAAGTTGTTTGTAAAAAAATATGAATATTAGTGGTATTTTTTCTCCCAAAAGCATAAGAGTATTTTATAAATTTTTCAGTAAATGCAGTAAATACTGCATTCACTGGGGTTTAGCTACGACAAACTTGTGGCGCCACCTATCTCTGCCACGTCCTTTCATAGAGAAAGCGATCGTTGGATAGGCCAAATTAAGGTACATGGATCGGTAAAAGTGCATACTAGTAAGTGCCAGACGTTTGCGTGACGTCACAGTCACGCGCAGTCCAGTCATTTTTGCTTTCAACCTTTTTTGTTTTATTATTTTTTTTAGTCAATTTTTTATGCATTTTTTGTATAAATAAGTTATAAAACTCATTCATCTCGTCAAATTGAATAGCTTATGACGTGATATAAGAGCTGTAACGTAAGTTAAACTTTTGCTAACACGAACATTGGATTTAATTCGTTTGGAAGATGAATTTTGTTTTCTACTTTATAGGCCTTCGACCATCGTTAAAGCCCAGCTGAGAAAACATGTCAGCGCCAAATTATGAGAAACCACCTCCTTATGCACCAAATGATCCAAATCCAAACCATGAAGGTTAAAATTTACCATTTTTATTTCGTTGCCAGTAGTAGTTAAACTAATTAACTGCACTTCAAACTGTAATTCGTTTCAGGAGTGTACGTAATTTGTAGTAAAATTGCGGCCAGCTAGACTGTTGGATTCTAACAATTTATTACACAAAAACTGCAGCAGTAAAATTGCATTTCAAGATAAACTTCAGGAATGCAGTATTACTGCAGATGTGTTTGATAAAGCTTTTAGAAAACAACAGTCTGCATGACCACACTTATTGCAGTTTTACTGCAGACAGGAATTGCAATCTGGTTTGCAATCAACTGCAGTAATTTTATTTCACTACATAGATAAATTAAAAACCTCCATATTTATAAATCTGTAAAAATGGGCTCGTGTCAATTAGAATTTTATAAGAGAAATGGTCGCGTCACTGCAATTTATAATGCTTAGCCAGGTATTATTATGTAAATTAAATTTCTTTACGGGTATTTATAGGAATCGCTGGGATTGGTGCGTATCCTCCTCCGCCACCCCACGACCATCCCATCCAAAACGCCCCTCGGGCATACATCCCAAACTCGAATCCAATTGTAGTTCCTAATTATGGTGCCACCACGGTGATGGTTACCCAGAGGCCCGAAGTTATTTTTCTCGGCGGATGTCCCGCTTGCAAGGTACGTAAAAGACCGCCCAGATTCAATTGATTGTTTCGGTATATCATAACGGTCCTTACGTGGGATGGTTTCAGGTCGGGATACTCGAAGACGATTTCACTTGGCTGGGAATCTGTTGTGCCATCCTATGCTTTCCTCTAGGAATTTTGTGTTGTTTACTACTTCGTCGCCACAGATGCGCCAATTGCGGAGCTGTATTTGGCTGAACTGCAATGCTAAGCACAAGTCTCAATTCCTACGTATAATTTACTTCGTATTCTTTTATATTATTTTCTGCACCTGACACCTAATAAAATGAAATTAACCATTGCCCATATATAGAGTTTTGCATTTGGAGTATCCTCCTGATTGTGGGATAACCACCCCTACCAAATGGCACCATGATATACTGATCGTAGGTTACTGAGTTGAATTGAATTGAATAGAAATTTTGTGATGGGATATAAATTTAAATGTCCAATCTTTACAGGGTGTCCAATACGTTTAATTAACATCATAAGGCAAAATACTTCAAATGACTATAATTTATCCTATTTACTTCTGAACCTCTCTGTCACAAAAATAGGCAGAACTCTTTCAACCTCCCCCCCCCCCCTCTCCTTTCTCAGGGCTATATTTATAGGACTATAAATCTAATCTCTGATAAATCCTATAAGTGAGAACGTAATTTATGAACGACTCCTCGGGCGGGTGGCGGGTGGGGTGGGGAGCTTCATAGATTGTTTTCTTCTCGCTAGATGGTGTTCAAAACCACATTGTGCAAAATGAAAATGGCGGATTCTCAGGGGGAAAACGAACCCATTATCTTTGTAAGTTTTTATATTTTTGTTATTTTAAAAATATTAATAACACGATTATAATGGCTGCGCAAGGAATCCCAAGTTGATGTGGACGTGTGTATTATTTACACATACTTATTCCATGGTTAAACGTGGTCCCAGTCCCATAGGGGAATAGGGCCCACAAGTGTCCTGGTTTAGGTTTACCGGTATTTACTTTTTGGGAGCTTATTAAGGAGAAGGACCCCACCACAGTTTGATCCAATCGTTTGGTTCTCGAAAAACAGAGTAAGCCGACCATATTACTCTGTTTAGGCTACTATAGGTTAGGTAGCAGGGGGTGTGGGGGGCACAGCGGTACTATACAAGATACTTTCCCCCACGGAACTACGGTGGCCCT
>JAQIXP010001200.1:0-19566 GCA_034700285.1 Proteroiulus fuscus | reverse complement strand
CATTATTTATTTAAAAGGTATATCCATAGGCCCATTTAGGGGGGTGGGGAGGGCCTTGGGAGCCCGGGCCCCCGGTGAGCTTAAATACATGGTAAAATTCCACCGGGCCCCTGAAAATTTCCCCTCCCCTGAGAAAAGTTCCCTATGGCGGTTTTACTCCCCCCTTCCTTCCTCCCCAAAAGCAGGTCTAAATGATCCAATGGGTATATATCCTGCCAATTAAAGTTATAATTTATGTGGATTTTTAAAGGCAGGTTAAATTCTGGGGACGAAAACTATTAAGGTTTTCAGCAAATTCGTCTACTGAAAAAAATAAATTATTTAATTAACTTTAATTACTCTAATATTATTAAAAACTATAACCCTCCTGCTGCTAACATAGGCGCGTTGGGGGCCTAGGGAGACAGGTTCCCCCTCTTTGGATCTTTACCACTCAGTGATCTTTACGGTAACAAAAAACATA
Source organism: Proteroiulus fuscus (assembly GCA_034700285.1). NCBI lineage: Eukaryota > Metazoa > Arthropoda > Diplopoda > Julida > Blaniulidae > Proteroiulus > Proteroiulus fuscus. The sequence goes on along the minus strand of JAQIXP010001200.1, from coordinate 19,103 downwards.
CGTGCTAGACTCAAGTGCAAAAGGTAAAAGTACTGAGAGTGCAAAACGAAATGTGATAGGAACAATGTAATGGCGGCTAGTGCAGTAAATGATGACCAGGAAAAGGTCAAAAATGAATGCCAGCTTTTAATTATTGGAGCTGGACTTGCTGGATTATCGGCAGCAAATCATTTATCAAAACATGGGTTCCGAGATTTTCAAATTCTAGAGGCAAGAAATCGTATAGGGGGACGAGTTATTTCCATTTCCCTCGGTAGGTACCTACCGTATACCTGTACTAACGTTATCAATGTAAATTATCATTTATCAGAAATGGTTTGCAAAAAACATTTTGAAATTCCTGTGATAATTGTAAAAAGAATTATTTTAATTCTTCGAAAAAAAAGTTTAGTCATTGCTTGTTTTGTTGTATCCTTGTTCTCATAGGCCCTCACCGCATTGAATTGGGAGCCATGTGTATTCACGGAATATTGGGCAATCCTATCTACGAACTGGCCTTGGCCAACAAGTTAATTAATATTAATCTAAATAAAAAAATGCATATGGTTGCAGCTTTCACGGAGCAAGGGGAACGTGTACCTTTGCAAATGTTACAGGTAAACTGGATTAGTAGCTGCTTAATTTGCTTTTTCAATTGCTTTTTTACAAACTGTAGAGCTCGTACTTATGCAGTTAAAGGTGCAATGTTCGCCCAATGTTCTGACTGGTACTAACACAATCTGTACAACATTGGATTGAATTAAGTGTTATTATTTGCTACTTTTTCCACAGGAGATGTACGAGATATACTTTTATTTCTTAAAACGATGTGAAGAATTTTATCTCTGCCACATTCCAACACCTCCTCATGTCCGAAGCGTTGGAGAGCACTTGGAGTCAGACTTTAACAATTATTTACGTAGTTTACCACCGGAACAAAGGCGACTACGGAGAATGATTTTTAATAATTTGTTGAGTCGTGAGACTTGCATCAGTGGCTGCAATACAATGAAGGAAATTGACTTGGCTGAGTTTGGGAGCTATTCGGAATTACCAGGTGGCAATTTGGAAATCGACAAGGGTTTCTCTTCCATTTTAGATTGTCTCCTAATCCCGTTACCACTGGACTGCATTCACAGGGAGCATACCGTGAAAAAAATTAGGTGGGATTTGAAAAATAAGTTTCGGGAGAAGGACAAGGAAAACGGAGCGGATTCTAGCGACGTGGGCGAAATAGCAAGTGAAGTGCAGGTACAAAGAGAAGTGGAAGTGGAGTGTGAAAATGGCAGCAAGTTTTACTCCGATCACGTTCTGGTCACAATCCCGTTAGGTGTGCTGAAAGAGAGGGCAGCTGAACTTTTTGAACCTCCATTACCACAGTACAAACTGGACGCCATCAGTCGTTTGTCCTTTGGTACAATCAACAAAATATTTTTGGAATACGAAAGACCCTTTCTTCGTCCGGATTTGTCGGAGATAGTATTGCTCTGGGAACTCGAGCAGAATCCGACCCCATCATCTTCTAGTCCGTCCGTAATGTGGTACAGGAAGATTTATTCGTTTGTCAGGATAAATGAAGTCATATTGATGACGTTTTTGTCGGGCGAGGAAGCAGTGTTTGCCGAGACTCTGTCGGCAGAATCCATTGCCGAAACTTGCACAGATATTTTAAGGAGGTTCCTCAAGGATCCGTACATACCAAAGCCATCAAGGGTTGTTAGGTTTGTACCTCAGGAGTTGACCTTTATGGGCAACACTGCTAAATTTCTGTAAACTTCTTTTTTTGCGTCATTATGACACTATGGACATCAAGAGTTTGTAAATATTTGCAACCAATTGTAAACGTTTAGGGAAAATGCTCTTTTTTGTGGTAAAAATGCACGTTTAAGCTGGCTACACACATGCACATATAAGCTATGTGAAGTTTCTAAAATTGTGTGAGTCACCTCCACATATCTTCAGCATTCTCATGTGATTGGTCAAAGTTGAAAAGAAATGAACTAGGGAATTTAGCTTACTTATGAAATTTTATGCTGTCACTTCACCATTTAAGGCTGCAAATTAAAGAAAACGGGCGCGTGTGTAGGCACCATGAGATTTTGAAAGTGCTGTATGATGAAGAGATTAGTCTAAAGTTAAAAAAAAGTTGTGCAGCATTAGATTGAAATATTGTACAAGTTATGTTAAATCGTACAACAAATTTAAATCTAATTAATCACATATTATTCTTGTATACTGATGTTGAAAGGTAATTTTTAAATAACTGAGCAATAGGTCTCCATGCCTGGACTGCTGGGATGCAAAATCCTACCTGGGCTACTCAGATTTTATCCACTGAGCCACCGGCCAAAAGGTAGCCAGTCTTGACCTGAGGCCTCTAATTACAAATGTTTGCTTAATTTTTCTTGTCTCACTTTTCCCAGTTTAGAGACTTACTGGTAGTCATTTTACAGAAATTCTGAAAGTTGCTCATAAAGTTTTAAAACTGCAACACGTTACCTTTTTGTAATTATTGTTATTTTTCTCCCAATTTTTTTTAGGACCAGATGGAATAGCGAAGTCAATACCCGTGGGGCATATACAGCAATTGCCGTTGGTTCTAGTCAAGAAGATATTGAGAATCTAGCTAAACCAATTTATCGAAATCCTGGAGATTCCAAAGTAGATTATTTATCAATAGCTTAAAATTGAAAATTGAGCATTTTATTTGAATGACACAGCAAGTTCAATGATTTTTTTTATATTTTATTTTATTGTCTAGCCCGTATTATTGTTTGCTGGGGAAGCAACTCATCCCTCATATTATTCAACTACACACGGTGCTCTCATCACTGGGCGCACTGCTGCTCACTATCTTCTTGAACCAGATTCTCCTAAAGAGAATGAGACAGATTTAGCAGAGCTTTCTTCCTGGATTCAAGGCATTCCACTATCCTAAGTCCTACTTAAGTTAAAGATACACTAGCCTCACAATTTTTTTTCCCGATGTGACTCAATGCACCTATTTATTCCAGTAAATCGATCAATTGACATTGGCAAATGCAGTGAGCCCCATTGTAGGAGCAAAAATATTGTGATGATAGTGCACCTTTTAATTCACGTAATTCTTAATACCGGAGTATATTAATCAGTTTACGTTTTTGATGCTCGGTTGTACGAGTGGAAATTTGCCATTATCTTAAGTTATTGACTGTGATTTAAAATTCTGGTGGACTTGACATTCACAGTGCAGCCTTGGAATGCCATGCCCACTCCTGAGTTGTTTACATGGCCAAGAAACCCTACATGCTTTAATGGGCTGCTATTAAAATAGCAGCCTTCAGTTTTATACTGAATTATATTGGGCTTTTTTATTGAACGTATATTCCAGAAGTATACATCCTACACATAAATGTGTGGAAATTAAAAGTATTACAATGGGCTATTTTAAAAAGCATTTGCAACATTCTTGGTTTCTATTCAATTCTCACCATTCCAAGCACTATAGAAACATGTTCTTGAAAGTTGTTTAAATTGCAAGTAGGGCTGTTTTATCATTTAGGGAAGTTTTTAGGAACACATTTCTGACAGACAGAACCCTTTAAGGCTGTTAAGTTTAAGAAAATGCCCTATGGATTTGTTCATTATGGGTACATCAATGACTATTTTTCCCTTAGATACCTAAGTTCTTCAATTCAAGTGCCAGGGCAGTACCTAAAGAAGGACAAAAGAGTTCAAATGGCTAGAAATCCTAATGGTTCCAATTAAATTTAATTCAATTAATTATGATCAGCAAGTATGGATTTAATGATTTTGGATAGGGTGGTATTCCCAAAATCAGGAGAAAACTTCCATGTTATTTATTAAAACTTAAAAATCATTGTTAAATTTACTTTTGAACAATTTTAAACAATTTTTAGAAAAATTAATCCAATGTTTACATGTAATAGAATGCAAAAAAGAAGGGTCAATAGTAAAAGCTTCTGTTTTAGCATGCATTTCCTTAATTGCACATTAAAGTTTGAAAATATTGAAGATCATTGTCTCGATACATTATCTGACAAGATTTAAACACATCCATATTTTTTGGAAAGAAATTACTAATTGTATCATGTTGTATTTTCTGAATTATATTACTTTTCTGCACGGAGACCCTAAATATGTCAAAAACTTAGTGCAGCGAGGAGAATTTTTTTCTGCTTTGGGAAAGAAAACTAATGTGCCTACTTTTGTTGTTGTAAATTCATTTATAGATGCAAATGTACATAACTAGTCATTAGCAATCTGTAAAACGTTAATTTTTGTTACCGTGGACATGTGTTACATCCCAATTTCTGTTATTAATTTAAATGAAAATTGCTTTCAAATACTTTACCTAGCTTATCAAGTATACCGTAATTATTTGGCAGATGAGAGCTTGAATATATCGGAAGATTGAATTGCTGAAGAATTTAAATATATCGGTGATTTTTAAGATATAGGGGTTTATCTTGAAATGTATGGACTTTTATTAAGTCGTAGTGCAGGTTGTTGCGAGTTGTAAAAAGATTAGGCATTAGATTATAAATTTTTATTTGTTATCTGATATTTTCAAGAAATTTAATAAAATGCTTTTGCAAAGCTTAGCATTGATTTACTGGTCAATTTCCCGGAAAACTCAGGAAAGATACAAATTATGCCCAAAAATTGGGGAACGTTGTTGAACACTTTAAAAACTTAGGAACAATCATTTTAGTTATGTGAGCTTTTGCTTTCATTTTAGATCAGTTCGGTTTTCAATTAATTAAATTAATTCAGTTACATTTTTTTTCTGAAAAAAACCTGGATATTTGTAAAAATAAGCTTGAAAAAGTAATGGAAGACAATTTTAAAAATAAGAATAAATCCTCTCATATCCGCCCTTGATAATATTGTAGCATATTTTGCCATTTCCCAGTTTTAATTAGTTAAGGTCATATTTGGAAAACGGAAAGCCTATATGTACACAAATTTTGGTTTTAAGATAAAGTGCACAAATTTTTATGGGGTTTATTTTAAGAATTTTTAAATGGCCTTACTTTTGTTTTGTTAAACCCTCTTTATTTTCTTTTCTTTTTTTTAACTAAATACGCTCATAATTTTTGTTTAACTTTTATTTTTTTAAGTATTCACCTTCACGCTTCATTTTCCCTTTATTAATAGTTTTAACACATTTTTTTGACATTTTTTTTCAATGACAAGGCCAGTATAAAAGTTTTAAATTTTTCGATATTTTTATTGCGTCACTATATCACGAGTCACGTTGGGTGTATTTTATAATACAGTGCAATGGAAGAAAATTCCTCAATATATAAATCAATGTCAAAGACACAGTTGGTCAAGAAATGACCAAGATAAGATAACCCCTGGTGAATTGGAATGCTGCTGCTGTTTCCCAATGCCCTCGAAAGATGGCGCTAACGTCGCTGCCGGTTCTTACCATTGTGACGAAATAGGTGAGATAAGAACATGTGTTGCCAATAAATGACTAGCAGAGACAAGAAAACGCTAGCAAATGTTAAAAGTAGGCCGCAAAATGTTTTTCAGCCATTGAAGTACTACGCTGGAAGACGAGATCAACTGTTTATTTATATCTCCTGTTTCTTTTTTTTCCTGTTATCATTATTGATTGTTGTTATATCCATTATTTTTATTTTTTTTTCGGACTGCGGTGCATCGTCGCTGTCGGTGACCAAGAAGTGCGGTAAAACAGCAGCACGCAGGCAATGGCGATCCACATAATATTTTCCAAGAAAATGTGGACATGGACGTTTCTGTTATTGATTAGTGTGTCATTCGTGTGGTGCCGTTCCAGGAGGACTAGTGAGAACGCCCAAATTACGGGCGTAAGAACTAAAGGATTGAGTTGTTCGGTGACCTCAACCCCTTGCATTTATTCCAACCAAACCTCCGAACTCATCCTCAAGTTGGAGGATTTACCCAATCATAAGAATATTTCGGTGGCCTTGACCACGCAGAAACCCAACCAAAGTGATACGGAATGTGCTTTTGGACTGATGATGGATCCAGTGGCCATCCTCTTCGACGGATTGCCATCCAATGTGGAGTCCACTGTTGCAGTATTTGTAAACTATTCCGAAAACGATGACCAGGAATACTATTTTTGTTTGAATGCCAACGGCCACGATACTAACAGCTCCTGGTTACACCAAGGACCGGCTGTAAAGGTCAGAGTTCAAAGGTAATGAACCCCTTTTTAAAGTTTTCATCAGTACAAATCTGCAATGTTTACTAGCTGCAGGGATTTAACGAAACCTGTTCCAAATTGAGGCTAAATGCACGTGCTATTTACATCTTGTTTACTGGCATGTGCACGTGCATTGCGCTCCATTTTGGAAAACAAACCATTTTGCTAATAGAATGCACCTTATTTGCGCTTATCAATGTTACTTAATTAGTCTGGTTATTTTTTGCTGCATAAAAATTACAGCACACGTACGTACAGGGCTGTTGTGCTCGAAGGCGTAGTCTGCGTACAGCCTGGCGTAAATATAGGAAACGTAGGAAAGTATATGGGACGGTTGTGATGCTACGCTGTGGAATCACTGGTGGAAAAATGCCAAAAGTAGTCAGTCAGCAGGACTTAACCCGTGCCTCCACAAGTGCTAGGGTTAAATCGCCTGCGCCATTTTTCCCCTCAATTCAATTCAACTCACTTGTCAGTACCCTACGATCAGCATATGCTGATGCCATTTGGTAGGGCATTATTATTGAAACCTTGTTATTGAAACTTCAAATTGAAGAGCTGAGATCTAAAACCACACACTTTTTTTTTTAGAAAAATATGTTTAAAGAAACTCAAGATTTATTCGGTATTGCATAAAAATTAGTGATTTTAAATAACATTCTGAGTTTATATTTGGTTAACATATTTTTGGTATGCCACTTTCCATTTCGGTTCCCTTGAATGGAATCTACTTGCTTTGAGTCCACCATAACCCTGTACCTAAATTTAGGTAGGGCCTACTCAATACCCAAATTTGTATATATATATATATATATATATGGTGGTTCTGGCATTTTTAATCTTCAGTGGTTAAAATGAGCACCTTTTAATTACGTACTCCCATATTTTATTGATTTAGTGGGTAGAACAGCACTTTATAGCTACTGTAAAATTTTATGTAAATATCTCATTTTCATCAAAAAATGGACTGTATGTGGTGTTTGATCTCAGCTCCTCAATTGTTTTTCATTCAGTGGAAAAATAGAAGTAAGAAAACTTTAAAAATCAGAAGCCAAAAGCATAAACAGGAAGTGAAATTTTATTGCCGTAAGATTAAAAATGAAGAAATTGTAATGTAATGCCCATGATTCAAATTGCATTTTCAGTTATGTCTGCTTGCCAGTGTAAAATATAGAGTAATACCAGTTTGATAGGTACATTGGATGACCCATTGGTCAAACAGGTGTGACCCCCAACCCCCCTTCCCTCATCATCCTATGTCACAACAATGATTCCAAAACTCATTCATTTATCAGGAAAATTGTTTTTACAAATACATGTACGAGACTCGAGATTTTGGTATAATATTGAATTTATATTATTCACTTCCCATTTTTGTTAATAATCTCACCAATGCTTGTTTTTGTTTTTTATATAGGCCTATATATATGCCTAGGCCTATTTTATTTTTTTATTTTAAATCAGAATTAACAATATTGAGATTAGATTAAATTGATCAGTGATGTCATAATGCGATAGCTGAAATCAAGGTAGAAATTTTGAAGTACCATCGTGCAAATATTTTTGCTAGTTCTGACTGGATGGTTTGTTAGGTAAGGTTGAATGAATTCACGAACACTTGATGAAAGTATTTATTTAATAGGGAAGTATAAGCATGTGCACCTTGTGTGTGTTTGATGTCAATTAACTCAACATAACCAAGTTTTTTTATTTTTTAATTTGGAATTGAATATGTTCTCATGACAACAGACTGCAATAACAAAGCAGTTGACATTTGCTGACAAGCTATAGGATTATGTAATTATGTCAGCTGAAACTGAATGCTTAAATAGTTACCTGCACGTAGCCTCTATATATAGGCCTACGATATAGTGAATAGGCCTATTAGTATCCTATATCTGGGTGAGAAAAATATGGTAACTTTGGGATGTACACCTCAAACATGTCTCCATGAGCCATCGTTGAAATATAAATTTAGGCCTACATGCATTTTATTTTTATAAACAATTTTGCACTTTTTAATATAGGCTACGATTGTCTAATTACGCATATATGTAAATTGGTTTACTGATATTTTGCCTTGATGTTGATATGTGAGTTTGAACAGTAACTAGTCTTGCAACAAGAAGATTACACTTTGGTAAAATCCTGAATAATCCGAATTCTGCTCTGGCCGTTTCTGGTATGTGTTATCAGAAAGACCAGATGGTACAGTAACTATTATAATTAATGTGTGTCAAGTCAATGAACCTATATGATTCAAAACTGACATTTTTGGGCTTTTACTTTTAAGACCCCAGTTTTTGATGGTAGTTGCTACTGTCCCAAATTGATACCGGACCTATGTTAGATTGAGTCCTCAATCTATAGGTCCGGTATCAATTTGGGACTGTAGCAACTACCTCCTGCTAATTAGTCCTGATCGACTAATTATAGGATGAGTAATCTAGTATGCAGTCTGTACTCTTGGTCTGGCAAAAGGTTTGTAGGTTAACTTTCTCTAATTTAAAAGGAAACTCTTGCCTTGTTACAAGTTAACTTTAAAATAAATGTAATGACGAATACTTGACAAGGGCTGAAGGGATATTATTGAGATGAACCAAGAACACTGATCTAAATGACCAAGACAGGCAAAATTGCACGCTACTACTCACCTTAACCAGTTGGTGGCGCCATACATACTTATGAAAATGGCTACTTTTTATGTAACTCACTTTCTATCAAATCACGCTGTTTCCACATAAACATTTTTTTAATGGTAGGTCCAATTAACTTTTCAATTTTCACGCCTTTCATTAATTTTGTTTTGTCATTTTAAAAATACCGATGACTTGTAACAAGGTGACACTTCCCCTTTAACAAACATTGAATTAGGACTTCAGTTAATTAAGCTTCCCCCAATTTAAAAAAAACAAACCTGTTTCCATTACATATGTAATGCAATTTGTATTGTAACGCCATTTTGGAAATGGTAATGGGTAGCTTAGCTGTTGACTGTGATTGCATTTGTTTGGCTGATAACTGTCTCAATCATTTCAATCCATAGTAACCAAGTCTATGACTAACATATAAATGACACAATATAGGCCTACTATTTAAAATATGGTAATATACCATAATATAAATGCAGGGGTAATTTTGAACTGTTACCATGCAGTGTGCCCTGCAGTGTGCATGGTCCTCCAGTTTTATAGGCCTTCCTCAGCATTCATCTATTATTGATTTTTATGCAATCATGTATCATGTATTTTCATTAAGCAATAGCTAGCCGTTATATTGCTGCAGATAGACCTAATAATTATGAATAATTTTTTTTATGCATCACTTTTTGGCTTGTTAAAACTGTTTAAAAATAAACCCAAATTTTTTGGAAGGAACTTCCAGCTGCTTTTTTAACTTGTTGTTGTGACTTTAGATTAGATGTTTGAAAAATATAAAAAAATAAGCTTTAAAGGGAAACTGTAGGTCTGCTGCAATTATTATTGTCATTCATAACCATTCATATCTAGCAAATTGAGGTGTGTACAACTTAAATATTACTTGCTACAAAGTGGGACTTTCCCCTTTAACAGCTTAGGCCTACAGAACTCTCCATTTTCATGCATGATGTCACGTTGGCTTTTTAAAAATCACAACATAGGGGTATAGGCCCTACATGTAGGATGAAATTGGCACACCTACTTATTGGGAGACAGGGAAGGGGAGGGGGGTGGCATAATGCTTACATAATTAGGCTTCTTTTTCTGATCAATCCATTTGAATTCTTTAGTTTACTAATTTACATAACTGGGTTTAGGAATAGGCTACTGCAATAGACTTATAATTAATAGTTACTCTAAAAAAATTCTAAGAAATGGTGACATTGTGGCTCGCAATTCATTTATGAGTTAACAGAATTCCTTCTTTTTCTATGGAATTGATAACATTTTCTATCCCAAATCGTTTTCAACTGAAAAGTTAGGTTTCCTGTAAATGCCTTTTTTAATAATCAGCTGGACGACCTTGTGACTAACTTCTTAGTATTTTATATGAAATTAGCTGTGGACAACTTGCATGCTATATACAGGTTTTATTAAATTAATTGTTATTATTCTATACTATAAATCTTTAGGGGTTTTTTTATTTTACTTTTCTACGCTTACAATAGGTCCGTGTTGTTAATTAATTGGATACCTGAGATTGTGCCTGTATGCTGATTGTATCTAGGCCTAATGCATGTTAAACATACGATCAAAGTAGCTGAGCTACGTTCAAGAAGTTTGCAGAAAATATTTGTAATGTGAGCAAGTCGAATGAGAGTGAAATAATGTAGAAAAATGTTTACATGTAATGAAAATAAGAGATTTATTGCATAAAAATTAGTTATTTTAAAATTCTGAGCTTAATTTTTAGGTTAGAAACTTGCACTTTGGGATGCACGGCATGCATGCACCTTCATATTTCAGTTCCCTTGAATGGAATAATCTTGTTTTGATACCCAAAATTTTTTACATAGTGATTCTGGCATTTTTCATCCTCAGTGGTCAAAACGAGCAGCTTTTTCCTAGGCTATTTTTTCCCCAACTTTCCATTGATTTATCAGATAGAATAACAGTTTAGTTACAACTTTATGTAACTTATCTCATAATCAGCAAAAATGGACTCTTGTGGTTTTTGTTCTCAGCTCTTCAATGTGGCGTCGAAGAGGTCTCACACCAATGTTCTTATTTTTGAAAAAAAAATTGAAGTCTCTTTATAACCTCAGTAGGCTGCAAACATTTACTTGAATGCCCACATCCACCCTTCAGAAAAGTTTGCAGATTTTTTACCCCATAAAATGCATAAGTGCAAACGTAGTTTATGGACGAGAACCTTAGCAATTTTTATCTACCAGGATATGAGAGCCTTACCTTCTCTCCTCTTGTTCTTCTTTTATCATAATCTTCCAGAATGTCCAAAGATGCTTAAAATAGCAAAGCCTGTCAAAGTATCACTTTGCAATTTAATCAATGTAAACTAGAGCATGTGAAGGGGCAAATCACAAATTCTGTAATTGTAATATTTTAGACAAAAGTGATTCGTAATCCGAACTGGGCTGGGGGAGTTCCGTTTCCTACCCTTCAAAATTGTTTACAAAAGTAACATAATTGTATAAAATAACAATTTTTTAAGCAAACATTAAGACAATGTATCACTTGAATTTGATAATTAATAACGTGTGTATTTGGCCTAGGCCTAAAACAAGACTTATTTAAGATGATGAGTTTCACGTATATATGTTGACCATCAATGATTAGTCACTTGCAAGAAGGTCTGCAATAAATACCTGAATTTATTATAAACATGTTGACGAACAATTAAATACACACTCTCTGGTTACTTCTGATGTATTTTTCATTAAGGTGAATTAATGGTCAAACCATAAAATACGATATGGCATTGTTTTCAAATGTTGTGGTGTGTTTACAACTTGAATTTTAATTTTATGAGAAACTAGGTTTGATATGTTATTGTTTTTGTATTTGTCATTCAAGTCATTCGACATCTTTTTTTTCATTTGTTTGGTCTTAAATGAGGCCAGATCCCGTATGTCGAATTTCTCATAGACCAATATTAAGGTCAGGTAGTAAAAGTCGTAAGTTTTGAAATCTGAAATTAGTTGAAATTTAACCTTGTTTTCGCCATAGGCAACTAATGGAAAATTCCTACCTTTTTTTTTTGGTACAGTGTTATTATGTCAATAGGGCTTACCATTAGTACTGCCTTAGTAATTTTACCCTACGTTTTATGCGTAAGAGGGGACATAATAGTAGTGTATTGCCAGCAGTCAAATAAGGGGCAGGGTGAAAGTTTTCCATAACCTTTCTCACGATTGGATGACACCTGAAGTGCACCTGAAGGACTGATGCAAATTAATTTTGAGATTTTCATTGGTACTGCACATGAACTGGGCATAATCGGAAATTCATATTACTAAATTTTTTAGAAATAGCTTGGAATAGCCTAAACATGAAGGGTAAAAAGTACCATTACTGGAAGTAAATATATAATTCTAAAATAAGGTTTAGGGAGTGTCTGTTTATCCAGCTGCAAGTGCATGGACAGATGAATGGTCATTTGCCACAAATTGTATTTACACTTCTGGTTTTTAAATTCAGGAACTGATAGTCGTTTCCAGTTTGAATTATTTTTTTATTTTATACATACCTGGTAGTGTTAAGTTTTGAATTATATTAATTTCCAGTTAGGCCTATACTGGTATGTATTTACTGTTATAAGCAAATCAAATTAGATTAAGCGTAAGTTATATACTGTATGTTTTTAAGTTTAGAAGGAAATTAGTTATATGTGCAGTCTTATTGCCATATTAAGACCAACTTTTACATATAGGAACCTATTATTATAGATTTTGTTATTTCAATTGATATATAGAAACCATCCAGTCATTAGCAGTTCTAATTCCTATAGGACTCGAAATTATTATTATGCACTTCAGATTTTTTAATCATGCTTGGTATTTCTAACGAGCATCTCGTACTTAAAGGGGAAGTTCCATTTTATAAGTAGGGATATTTAAATTGCTCACAGTTACTATAATATATATGAATTACTGTGACAATAATAGTTGCAACAAAGCTTCTATATTGAAGAAATCATGACGTTTGCCAAATACACGTTGGACATCATTTTTCCATAGATTTCAGCAGACACTGCAAGTTGGTGGAGCCCTCTACGACGTGCGTGCATGGCTACGTGTTTCATGAAAACTGATGCCTTTTATCCAGTAGAGGGCGCTGCATAAGCTTCTGGCAGTATAATGGCGCCTACTTGGGGTTTGCATTTCATCCAAATCCATGTATTCAGGACATTTTTTATTGATTGATGGGCTCAAATTAAATTGCAATTTCCATGCATTTCATAATTTTTCATGTTCTTCCTTCTACAACCCACTTCTTTCAAAGTGGAACTTTCCCGTTAACTATTAGGGCTACTTAAATGGATGAAATGGATCCCTATACCAAACCATCAACCTATAGAAAGAACTTTTTACATGTATACCGTAGTTAGAAAAACAGCATTTCTCAAAATTTCCACAATCGTGCTCTGTCTGGAATTTATTAGAAAAATAACGCTGGATAATTTTTAATTGAACAACAAAAAGAATAACGTCATCAGGCAGTGCATGCTAATGATGCAATCCTTTTCGAGCACAGTGCTAGTCCGACTTTCAATTATATTGTTCAACTGAATGTTTGAATGCGAAATATGATTTTCGAATGCATGATTAAAGGCCCTGCCTTATGACGTGTTTTACAGCACCACATCAATTTCCATTTTGTGTATTTACTTGTTTCATTTTTTATTAAATGATTTGGGCAGAACTTGGTTGTGACATTTTTAGGTGTCAATAAAAGTGTTTTTAGGGTGATCTTCAACCATAACAACGGTGTTGGTTGTGACATTCAAGCACGAAACAGTAAACATCCCACGACAAATGAAGTCAGTTATCTTGTCAGTCAACATTTTCTCAGGAAATAGAATTTGCATTGCAATAGAAGTTAAGGAGTTTTTTTATTGTACATACTTTCTTTTTATTGTGCTAGACCTACATCTGACTAAAGTTAATATATAGTGATTTGAATTTTAAAATAGGGATGGATAATACCAACTTATCTCGTATCAGTTAATGTTAACCAATGGCATAATGTCTGTCCGCAACATGAAAATTCAACTGACAACTGTTGAGTAATCTCAGCTCTTTTTAAATAAAAGCAGCAACATTCAATTAATAACATAAAAGATTCAATAAAATATCTCATTATATTGATTGATTTAATATATGCTGATGTAGGCCTAGTAAAAGCAATTTGGAAAGTTTTTTGAGTGGCTTTCCAATCAGCCATACTTTATGTATATAATGAAAGTAGCCTATGCTCGTATTTTATACTCAAGGCTGTGTTATTGAGTGTACATTGTAGTAGTACAAAAATATCAACACAAATTTTGTAATATATTATTATCAGGGTAAAAATCATGCCTTTTTTATGGAAGCTATGAAATAAGGCAATTAATTTTATTTCTTTTTTCAGTATAGGCCTATCAGATTTTTATTTTTATACATACTGACATTTCTGAATCCAAGTATTTTAGTGACAGGGCAATTAGCTGAGAATATACGTACGGCATTGCTTGTATTTTCAACCCTAGAGGATATTTTCACTCCTTCTATTAATTACAATTAAAGTGAGTCTTGACTTTATATAAAGTGATGCTGGAAAGAATGAAGACTGCATGGGGAAATTTCAATATTGGTATATAAGAAATGCAATTAAAATGATAAAGATGCATGCACATGGAGCAAGAGCATGATTGCATGAGAAATGTTTACCAGGGATGGCATCCGTTTTTATCCCCAAAAGCTCAAACAAGGGCAAGGGCACACTATAGGCACCTACTAAAAATTTTGGAAAATTTCCGCCATATTATTAATTACAGTTAACATTGTAAAAAAAGTTGAAACTTTTGTGACATATTCTTTTCTTGAATGCATTTCTTTTTTATGTACATTATTATTGCATAGAAAGAATGTGAAGCCAAAATTGAATGATTCCGAGGGTGAACCTTTCTTCCATTACTAACAGATGGCGCTGAAATTTCTGGGAGTTAATATTCAGAAATTCCTGAGATCAGGCAATATGATGCTGCCAATGTTTTAGATGAAAATTGTGATTTCTCATTAATGATAAGTTTTAGTTCAATGTTATTATGTTATTTCTAAATTGAACCTTTAACTGTTAACTATAATAGGACCTAATTTAGAACAATATAATACAAATAATTTAATTTGAGTTTTTTTTTTTTTTTTTTTGAAATAGAACATTTTAGGTGGGGTGTACATTATTTACATTTTTTGGCCACTGCATGTATGTTTCGTAAACAACTTACTCCATTGTTTGTCTAGGCCTGTGACTCCTGATTTAATTACTCAACATGTTTAATGTGTGACTAAGCAGTTATAATCATTATTCTATGTGTTAGTGAACTAACTTGAAAAACTAGTCAAGAAAATAATATTATGCATGGTACTTGCATATGGACTTGTATATGTGGCCCACTGTCAGTTATTCTCACTGAAATTAGGGGGTTATATATATCTCTTTTAAAATTCAATGATTATGGCTGCCCACATAAAAATTTAGATAATCTTTAATAAACTTTTTTGGTGAATTGAGATTTATTCATCCAGAAAGGATATAGACTTATACTGCTATATTGTTAAACCTTTCAAGAAATTGTTACGTTTTCGTTTTATGGATTTGGATGCATTCCAGTTAATATAATGATATTCTATATCGATTCTTGTATAGGGAGTAAATTACTATAGACAGTACATAACACTGTTTGGTGAAAACTGCAATATTCATGTTAACTGGTGACAGGGCAAACAAATCGATTGCCTGATGTATAATTGTGCATTTCTATATAGCCACCTGATGGGATTTGTAGGAAATATTGCAAATCAATACAATTGAATTTGTGCAGAATGTTTCAACGTATATTGGTGAATATATGTAAACCAGTTGCTTGTTGCACAAGATCCAAGCATAAATTAACTTTTTTAACCCTTCTTCCACTCTCCCTTGTTCTCCTTTTTTACAGATATGCAAACGTAGTTTGTGGACGGATGCTTATGGGAATTGTAATGATATATTTATGTATAAGGTTAATATATAGGATTAAACCTAAATTTGAAAAATTTGTTTCCCTGATGGAAAGTGTGCATGAATAGCCAACAAGAAGATTATTTTTTTTTTATTTAAATCACTGCATTCTTTACCTAGTATGTGGCAAATATATATATATATATATAATATTAAATTAAGTCTGGGGTTGTATATGCTTGTTTGTATTTCGAAAGCAACTTGGCGAATTGCCAACTTTTCTGATTATGCCTTAATAAACGTGTATTATAAACCGTGAGAAATAATTGACTTGGACCTTCTCAAGTTCATATAAAAGTGGCCGAGTATATTAGAATTGCAAAGTGACCATATATACAAGTATATTTAGTGAAATGTACCATGAAGGTGATTGTTAACAGGGTACAACAAAGATCCATGCAATGAACTATAATATTGATGTTATGCTATTATTATACAAACGTATAATAAACTTTCTACCAATGTGATGAGAAGTGCTGCCTGATGACGTTATTCTTTTGTTGCTCAATTACAAATATTGAATTTTATTAGCTTATCAAAATTACTAAACAGAATATGGTTGTGTGTAATTTTTGGAAATGAATTTTTTCAATGTTATTGACAGAGTGTAGAAACTTTGCTAAATTTGGATTTACTGTAATAAAAAGCCTATAAATTACATTAAATAGCAAAGTTTCTTGCCATTTGGCATTGATACTATATATATATATATAGTACTCCATATATTGAGTAAAAGATAGGATAAAAATATGCGTAAATTCTCCAATTGAGGAGCACCATTTAAGTTGAGGGAAAGCTATTGGCGTGGGGTGGGGTGAGTGCTTGCTTATTGGAGACTGCTTGCTTATTTCAAAAATCATGCTCGCCAAATGAAATATTTATGGACCAGCTCATAGAAGGTCGCCATTTTGTCACCATGTGATGCTATATATAGGGGGGTGGGAGCCGTCATTGATTGTCTGGTATTTATTGCATTCATACTATAGGTCTGCAGTGCCCTCCCTAGTCTACAGTGCCATCCCTATGACGTCATCTATATAGGGCTTCAGTAATGACTAACCTCGTTCGTATACAGAGTTAGCAAATATTTGCATCCCACTGACCACTTATGGCTGCAATAATTGCAGCCAAAAGTGCACGTACATTAAATCAGTGTAACACTTTTTTTGCTTTCAGTAAATTTATGTATTTAAAATTTAACTGGGCATGCAATGTTTTTAATTGGTTTTCTTGAACATGACTGTATAGTGACTCTTTTAACTATAGGTCTATAATATGGCCACGTATAATATTGTAAAATGTAGGCTATATTAGTATTATATTTACTGCGTGTGTGCTTAAAGTCATGAATTTGCATTGCGTAACAATAATAATTGGGGCACTATACTTATAATAAACATTTCCTGATTTGTCATTAGGTCAGCTTGTACCTTGCATTAGCATAAATTATGTTTTCGGTATGCGCATGTAGCCCTACACATATTTTTCCCTATCAAGATAAACATCATACATGTACGTGTTTTGTTTGAATGCCAAATGTTTTATTTAGTTTGTTGGCATTCTACTTTGTGCCCAAACTTTAAAAATATATTAAATGTTTGAAATATTTTGAATTATGCTCTAATAGCATAGTTTTATAATGAGCTCAATGTTTAAGGGTATAGAACTGTCAATGAAAATCTTTTAAAAGTCTGGTTTTTTTTTATCAAACATTCGTGTTTTTCATAAAACCTGTATGATTTCTCATTCACTGTGTGAAATTTCAGTATGCTTTGCTTTAGTAGTAGGCTACATGCAATATATGTTATCATAATCTTGCTTTTAAAAATGACTTTATTACAATTTATAGACTTCCCCTTTAAAGGGAAAGTCCCACTTTAAAAAAATTGGGTTGTAGGAGGTAGAGCACGAATAAGTAAAAAAAAAATCATGGAAATTGCAATTTGATTTGAGCCCACCAATCAAAATATCCCGAATACATATAGATTTGAGTGAATACATATAGATTTGAGTGAAAATGCAAAGCCCTGCAAGTAGGCGCCATGTTACTGACAGTATGTATAGCGCCCTCTACTGGATAGAAGGTATCAGCTCTCATGAAACACAATAGCCACGCGAGTCCTAGAGGACGCCACCAGCTTTCAGTGTCTGCTGAAATCAATGGAAAAATGGCATCTAACGTGCATTTGGCATACGTCGTGATTTCCTCGATATGGAACTTTGCTGCAATTAATATTGTCACAGCCCTTCATATATCTATAGTAAGAGTGTACAGTTTAAATATTACTTGTTACAAAATGGAACTTTCCCTTTAAGTGATGCTTTAGAAACACATTGAAGTATAAGGTTGATTACATATGATAATAGTTGTTATGTTGTTGAAAAGTATTGAGGATCTTAAGTGCATAACATTACTCCATGATACATGATGTATAGTCTTCTGTCTTAATTACCTGGGCGAAATGAATATAATATTATTGCTGAGGTTGCCTGACATTAGAATACAATGGCCTAAGAGCTTTCGATGATCAGTCAACTCAGCACTGAACAACTCATTAATATTACATTTAAATAGTTACTAAATCGAGTGCAATCTTCATCGATCAATACCAGTACTGTACATTATAGGCTATACACTTTTAGATTGAACTTCGGAGATTTAAATCAATTTTTAAAAGCACAGGCTTATACTCTCTGATCGTTTTATTATAGCAACGTTTGCTCACCCCATTTCTGATTTCTCTAATTTTATACTGACTAAGGTTTTAATCAAATTGCATATCGATTACTGCAAGGGTGGTAATCTCCCCCCCCCCTTTCCAACTCAAGTAATACTAGTACATGTCGATAGCTTAATTCAGAAGTGGTGAATTTGCCATGTTATCAGATAGCATCACGGTACTCGACTTGCCCTATTTTTTGGCGACGGTATAATAACTTTGACGCATGAGGGCGTACGAGGTACTAATTCCTCATAGCGAATGGCTGAAGAGTGAATCGAAAAGTTCCTAACCTTTTTGCGATTATTCTTGCTTTTGTGAAGTAGTTTTAAATCCATAACGTTTAGGCATTACTATATTTTACCCATAAATAACAAAATATATTAAATTAAATATATTAAAAGATAATATTATTTAAAAGTGTGGCAAGATTTTTGGGTGCAACCTTCGACCATAATGAGCGTTAAATGGCCGAAGGGTGCAGCCTATTGTATTGTA
>JAQIXP010001199.1:0-19570 GCA_034700285.1 Proteroiulus fuscus | reverse complement strand
TAGTGCCTAATTTTCCATTTTAGTTAGATTTTATTTAGATTTTCCAGACACAGATTAAATTTCCATGACATTTCCCTACAATACTGCTTTCCATGACATTTCCAGGTTTTCCAGACGGCCAGACACCCTGAAAATATGAGTGTTTATAGGCCTATATGAGTAAATCACAAACTTCTAATTATTTGCATGCAGTGGCCTAACAAAACCATAAAAAATAAATTGCCAAACGATATAAAACAGGATCAAACTGTTTTTCTGATGCCTGAAATCAGGACAATTAAAGACTTTCTTTAAAATGCATTGAAATGGAACAAAGCCAGTAAAATCGGTGCATTTAGATCAGTGTGATGAAAATAATAGCTGACGTCATTTGCAATTCAAATAGGCATAATCGAATAAATTTTGTAGCCTAGAAACTGGGCGGCTCATTAGTTGACAGCAAAATGGAAATCTACCAAATTGCATTGGCCAATATTGATTGATGAGTATGAAAAGTGTGTGTTTTAGTGCCAAACTACAAAAATTGACAGTTCTCAAAAGTCAATTTCCGGGCTAATCCCGGTCATTTCTTAGCACATGTATGATGATCTTGCACAAGTGAGAGAATTTGTGTTCAAAACAAACAAGATAAACACTCCACCCAAACTAAAAAAAAGAAAAGATAACAAATATGATATGATAAGCCTATTCAAGTTAATCAACATGGCATTATCAAATGTCCAAATGAAATATGCACAACTTTAAACTAGACCCAGTCATTCTCGTGTTTCAAAATCCTACTTCGAGAATTAAAAATACCAACTTCGGGTTCCAAAAGTCAACCATACAGTAAGAACGCCTTAAACGCAACTCCCTCTGTAAGTTATAAAAAAACATGAATCTTACTAAATAAAAATACACAGCAGGCAAACTATATTGAGGGGTAGGGCCTACAATATAAATAAGGTGCATTTAATACACATTTTGGGGTCCTCTTGTCACTATCCATAGTAACTTGTACTAGGAATCCCACGCCTGTTAACAGGATTCGCCCAGTAATTAAACTAAATTCCCTGACTTTTCCAGGTTATCTTTTTATAGATTTCCCCGACTTTTTCAAATAAGCCTACGCCTATTTTGATGCATAGTATCATCGTAAAAGTACACTATATCATTGGAGTTTGCCTGATGACGAATTTCCCTAAATTTTAATAAAAAATGTAAAATTTCCCTGACTTTTATAGAAGATATGAAATTTCCCTGACTTTTTATAGAAAATGTAAAACTTCTCTGACTTTTCATAGAAAATGTGAAATTTCCCTAATTTTTATAAATATAATGTGAAATTTCCCTGACTTTTATAGAAAATGTGAAACTTCCCTGACTTTTTATAGAAAAATGTGACATTTCCCTGACTTTTTATAGAAAATGTGAAACTTCCCTGACTTTTTATAGAAAATGTGAAACTTCCCTGACTTTTTATAAAAAATGTGAAATTTCCCTGATTTTTAATTTAAAAAATGTGAAATTTCCCTGACTTTTATAAAAAATGTGAAACTTCCCTGCCATTTTTATAGAAAAATGTGAAACTTCCCTGACATTTTATAGATAAGGCACAACAAACTGCATTCAGAACTTTTAAATATTTCATGTTATTTATAAAAAAGTGTTTAAAATTGTCAGGGAATGAATGGCCTGGCCCAACCAGGATGAAGTGCAAATGTTTAAAATTTAACTTTGGACAGTGTGGGGGTCCGAGAGACTAAGTCTAAAAGAAAACAGGTGGTCAATAACCTGTTAAACCTACCACACCTACATCCTTGTAATCAGACCTTGCCCTGAACATTTGCCAAATTTGGATAACATAAAGCATCAAAATATTTAAACACGTGGTGGGTCCTTCAGGAGGTGTAGGCTGGCTAACCCACATGGAATTGGTACAGAAAATAGGTATGAGAACTATCTCATTGAACGCTCAGATGTCAGATGTTTTCACTTTACAACTTTCTGATTTCATAACATTTTGTATACCCTAATTGTAATTGTCTATTATGTCACAATTTTCAATTTGATAACTAATTCCTGCAGAAAAATTGATAATAATGTTCTACAGAAAAGCAAGCGCCGTCACAATTTCTGCAGGCAGCAGATTATTGTTTATACTAACTTTTATGCAGCAGCCCACATTTCTGCAAGACATTAATTAAAATTTTTCTGCAGAAATTTGTCATCTTAATTTTGAAATTAAGATTTAATTTAACAATGATTTTATATCATTACGGACCTAGCGAGTCCTCCTGACAGTTAAATAACCCTCATATCAAATGGCATGACATCAATGGCTTAATTCACAAGCAGCGAATGAGCCATTATTTTAAAAATGAGATAAGTGAACCATTGTGATCCTGGAAGTGTCCCTAATTCACCTAAAGTTACAGAAATTACTTTAAACCATAATAATTGTTAAAGTTACAGAAATAAATTATTATTATTACTTTAACCAATAATTGTTATAAAGTTATAGAATATCCAACAAGGTATCATTCCTAAAAGTTAGAACTCGTGACAAGGATTTTTATTACTATACAAGTACCGAATGTGACAACAACTGCTACTATTTTTTCCTGTTTATTTGCATTCATTTAAATATTCAAAAAATAAAATAATGGATATGCACATTCGCTACTTTATACTTCTATTTATTTTGCTTTCCTGCAAACGTAATCAAAGTCAAACTAGCGAATGCACATTTTTAAGCTTTTTTTTCTTTTCTCAAATTAATTAATTTATTAATTTAATTACCGGTATTTAACAAAAATTAACATTTATATTTTGTTTCATCTGTTCACCAATTTTCACCTTTTTAACATTGTTTATGTCCAAATTATATATTTTTTTTCATAAAAGCGCTATTATCTCTAAAGCAACTTTTGGCTCAATCGCTACTTGTGAATTAAGCCATCGATATGCTGATTGTAAGATATTGAGTTGCATTGAATTTGAATTTTCTTCAGAATTTATAAATGTTCATAATTGTATTCCCTTATTTTGCATTATCTTGCAATGCTGAAATTTCGGATATTTTCTCAGTCCTGTAAAAATTAGGAAAGTGATTTCCGACCATTAAGTAGGCCTACAAATGTACAAAAATCTAGCGGGCGCTCTTGAATCTGCTTTTAGACTTTGAATAAACATTTCCATAGAAATGTTACATGAAATACCAATAAAAAACACAATGCTGAAAAAAAAAACTAGAGTTATGGTTATAAGGCCAGGGCCTTGTGTCAGTGGGGGTTTAACTCACCATTTCCGAACATCTCTCCATGTTCGTCGATGTCGGAGAAACTTCCATTAATGTTCAGGCGTGAGTTGCGGAACGTGTGAGACAGTCTACGTCGAATACGTTTCATGCTGCATACGTACGAGCACTAAACCCTTTGGATTTCATCAATAAGTAAGGAGAGAAAAAAAGCGGCCGCTGACACCTAATACGGCCACTTTTGGAGAAAATTGTATACTGTCGAACTTCACTTTCAATTATTCCTGCTGGATTTGAAGCACTTTTGGAAGATATTACGGAAGGCGAAATGTATTGCTCTGGGAAAACACTGCAGAGTTATTGCAAGAAGTTGAGCCGAGAAACAAAAATAAAAATAACAAAAAGAAAAATTGAATGATGGATAATGTGTTTAACGTCACCTGAAATAAAAACAAAAAGATGAAATTAGATATAAATGACACATAACACGAGTGCTGTAGAATCTAATCTATATCACGAGTACTAGATAAGTGTTAATCAAAACAGTATGAAACTGTAAATTACAGCAGCCACAATAACTTCAGTTTAATAAAATAATAAAATGTATGTGTTGAGCCTACACGACTTTTACTAAATATCATAAGTTCTGTGAAAGTGTTCTTTCAAACGTGGGAAAATTGTAACTCTAAAGCATATTTTTACGCTTCGATACACCAAACTCCTTCTAGTGGCTTAACTAACAAGCATTTTTTGTTGGCACCTCAAACTTAAAGCTCTACGGCCTCTGTGGAGTTTAAGACATTATTGACATTTTTAGAAGTAATATTTTCTGATTAATATTGAAGATGAGCTAAGATCAAAAACCAACGAGTCCAGATTTCTAATTTTGAGAAAAATGCATTTAAAGAAAATCGAGATTTCTTACAACAAAATTAAGTTATTTTAAAATTCTGAGCTTAATTTTTAAGATAGAAACTTGCACTTTGGGATGCACCTTCACATTTTGGTTCCCTCGAAGGAAATCTATTTGTTTTGAGTCCACCTTAATCCTATACCCAAAATTTTGTTAAGGTGATTCTGGTACTTTTCATCCTCAGTGGTCAAAATGAGCAACGTTTTCTTATCTACCTCCACTATTTCATTGATTTAGCAGTTAGAACAACACTTCAGCTACAATTTTATGTAAATATCTCATTTTCAGCAAAAATGGAGTCATGTAGTATTTTTATCTCAGCTCTTCAATTATTTTTTGTACATTGGTTGGTATAGTATGGTTAAGATTTCTTTTTATGGGTAACGGTACAGTAAAGTAACTATAAAGGTAACAGTAAACACATAACAGAATAAGCATATTAAAATGCAAAGCTGAGAAAACTATGAAAATCATAGTCAAGGCAGTAGACTACGGGAATTGAACCTAGGATCTCGCAATTTCAATGCCATCGTGCTATACCTCGAAGCATGCGGAAAATCTATTTCCTAACCAAGCAGCCAAAGCAGTTTTCAAAGCTTTCGATCAATACCAGTAAGTGAATAGTAAACTTTAAGGAAGGGCAGTTTGTAGCGAGACAATAGCCCTGCGTGCTAGCTTTGCGTTATGCTGGGCGTATGCCACCAAACACATACGAATTTTCTTGAGAAAAACCCCTCGAAAAATACTTTTATCACACGTTTATAATCAGAATTTATTGATTTGGTATAGGATGGCACAATTTTTTCATTGATAAAATTTATATGCTATATTGCCTTTTTGCTGAATAAATCCCAACTTTAATCTGATAATCGGAAATATTGTCAAGTGCTTTTCTGTTTAATTGCTTAACTTAGAACAATCAATGGGCTTTAATAAATCTGTACTTAGATTTCGATGACAACTGCAGGAATGTGATCCGGGTTACCATGTAGGCCTAACTAATTTCCACATAGTTTTAACATTTATTACATCCCAATCACATTTGTCATATTTGTGAGTGTTTAAATTATTCCCATGTTTCACTTTGCTTTGCAACTGTAAATCAAAGTAAAAAAATAAATGCATAGAAAAAGTGTCTGGCAAAATTATTTACACAATTATAGCAACATTTTTTTCCCACAAAAAATTACATTAATATCCTGCAGAAAATCACGCTTCATCACGATTTCTACAGAAGCAGATCATGTTTATACAGAAACTTTTAATCAGCTTACATTTTGGCAGAACCTAAATGTAATCGGATTGGCAGAAATTCGGTACATGTATCTCATTTGCTAGTAAACCATATTTATTTCTAGAGAGAATTTTGTGAAAATTAATTAAAATTGTCACATTTTCCACAGAAGCTAAACTGCCTGCATTTTCCCCCACTTCTCGCAGTTTTTTTTTAATTCACATTTTTTGAACTTCTGTCACCTTTCTGCAAGTGTAAATTAATACATATCGAGGGCTTAATTCACAAGTAGCGAATGAGCCAAAAGTTGCTTTCGAGATAATAGCGTTTTTATGGAACAAAATTGATAATTTGGAAATAACCAAGTGAACAGAAACAATAGGGGCCTATATATATTGTATAGGGAATGCACTACCTTTTGTTAAATAATTAAATTAATAAATTAATTAAGTAACTTGAGAAATAAAAGACTTTAAAAATGCCCATTCGCTAGTTTGACTTTGATTAAGTTTGCAGGAAAGCAAAATAAATTAAGTGTGAAGTAGCGCATGTGCACATCCATTAGTTTGCCTATTGAATAAAGTGTATGATAAAAAAAGTAGCAAATATTGCCACATTCGCTACTTGTAGGCCTAATGTTACAAAAACCCAAATGTCACGATTAATTCTTAAAACGTAAACTAACACTACTTGTAACTTTTAGGGATGATACCTTGTTAGATATTCGCTACTCTTCACTTCTGTAACTTTAACAATTATAGTTTAAGTAATTTCTGTAAATTTAGGTGAATTAGAGACACTTCCAGGGTTACAATATTGTTCACTTATCTCATTTTTTTTAAAAATTGGCTCATTCGCTACTTGTGAATTAAGCCATCGATATGTAACTGCCTGCTAAAGTCAGAGCAGAAATGATACGAGAGCTATTTTACCCGAAAACTCCGAGCACCAGGACCGTCCCACTGCCACTACAGTTCATCCGAGCTAAATCCAAACCAATCCGACACACATCCAATATTTTGGCAAACATCAAAGACCATCACTCTCGAGTTATTTCCAGCACCTTTTTCAAGATCAACTTCTGCGGCTCATGGTCTGAACGTGACAATGGCTTTGTAGCCCTAGCTCTGTTGGGGGGGTTTACTTATCATAAAATTCCCTTAATATAATATTGATCAGTACGGTAGCAAGAAAAAGCATGACTCACGCAAAGGGTCATTAATTGGTTGGGGACCCATTCATGAGGGTAACTCTCCCTTCACAACCTTATCAATTGTGTACCCTGGCAGGGATTGGCTGATGCTTGGGGTTACAGGGTGACTGTCGAAATGTACACAAGATAGTTTGCAGAAAATAAAACATGTTATATTAAATATTAAAAAAAGTTATTGGCGCGCCTAGTGCAAAGAGCAAACACAGGTGTAGCAAATCTCTTAATTAGTCCGGCAATATCGCCGCTCGTTAGTTACGAGGTGAGTCGATAGCACGGTTTAATTTTAACAAGCCAATATTTTATGATGGCACTATTAGCACCATAAACCATTTTCATTGCATTTTTTCTGCTGAGGAATCATGTGTTCAGGTGCGGCTGTACCCGAGCACCTGATGAGCGAGGCAAATTCATTGCCGTAAATCTAAAATAATCAATTAACAATACGATTAATCGGATCGATCAAACATTTATGACTGATCGATGCAGAGTTAATTTTGGGTTAAAGGGAAAGTCCCACCTTGCAACAAGTACGTGATATTTAAGTTGTACACGCTTACTACATATGGGTAGCTGGGACAAAATAATTGCAGCAGTTTCCATATTGAAGAAATTACGATGTTTGCCAAATACACGTGGTGCCAATTTTCCAATGATTTCAGGAGATACTGAAAGTTGGTGGCGTCCTCTAGAACATGCACGTGTTTCATGAGAGCTGATGCCTTTTATCCAGTAGAGGACGCTGCATACAATTAGTAAAATGGCGCCTACTTGGGCTTTACATTTTCAACCAACTCAACGTATTCGGGACATTTTATTTATCAATTAGTTGGCTCGAATTTAAATGCAATTTCAATGCCTTTCCTGATTTTTTCATGCGTTTCTTCCTACAACTACCTTTTTTCAAAGTGGGACTTTCCCTTTAATTTAGGGTTGCCAGTAGTCTATGATGCAAACCTTGCCTGACTTTGTCTAAGGATTATTTTGAAATTTTATAAGTTTTTGGCTGAATTAATTTCAAAATATAGAAATTATAACAATTCATTTCTTGAGCCAATCATAACACACAGTCAGAAGCTGTTTGGCATTTTAATTTGTTTGTCAGAAATGTGAGAGACTGAGAAGTGCTGAGTAGCGAATTGGCCTATGTAGGCCTACAATAATTAATTTGTCTAGTCACAATTAGAACTAATTAAGTAGTCCTACTCCTTCACATCCTCTACTAGATTAGTATTTAAAACCCCCGTAAAAGTCAGGATTCACATAAATTAAGCAGTGAATGGGCATGTATATAAAAAAGACAAGTTCAGCAGAATTTGTCATAATAAGTTTGCAAACTAGAATACTAATAACCAGATTTGTGGCTTTAGGCATACTACAGACAAAAATAGCAACTAAAGCCATAGTCCTATGACAAATATGAAAAAAACTCCTGATGATTAAATAATTTGAGCTGAGTTGCTAAACAGCAAAATATACTCAGGGTCAACCAGGTTTGTGAGTAAATGCCAACTGCAGGAAAGCCTGACACTCCCATCAATACAGCATATAAACAATATTTTTTTTGTATATATAATTAACCACATGTATTCGCCCTTTAATTCTGTGACAACATTATTAAAGGGAAAGTCTCACCTTGTTATAAATTAACTTAAAAATAAAGAAAAATAATAGCTGAGAAGGGCATAGAAATTCATATTTTCATCTACCTTACCATAGTTCAGAAATCATGACTTTTATATAATTCAAGGATTGCGCCATTTTGCCGTAGTACTAACAGGGTTTCTCAATGGCTTCACTTTTTCTCTATGAATTAGTTATATATTATTAATGTGTGGAATTCTTACTTAAGCTGACAAAATCGAAATTTCAATTTCTATCCCCTTCAAAATTTGTTTAAATTTTAAATTGTCTTGTTTTTGAAATAAACTGTAAAAGCCATTCTACATTAGAGTAAGAAATTTCTGGAAAATCAGAATAAGGGGGTTTTTCTTCAGAAATCCACTCCTTTCAGTAGAAAAACCCTCTTAAAATGGCTTTTCTGAGGTTTTTATTAAGCATTCACAAGTGATTTTTATTACTTTCCTGATAAGACCTACATGTAATATTTGTGTAATGGTTTCAACAATGAAAACAGCAGTGATGATCCCCCAAATAGTGTTCCTCCATCCAAAAGAAGACAGTTTTCACCATTGAAAAATTGGTTTTTTAATGCAAAAAGTTGGTCTTTTTACATGCAAACATGCAAAAAACATGCAAACCATAGCATGTATTGCACATTCATATGGCTATCCTTAATATTATACTGCCACCATTCCTTTCCTTTTTTATTTAACAGAAACCAGGTGATTCACATAAAAGAAATTTGCAGGTGCAATTTACTTACTTTTTTGATAAACTTTTTTTTTTGAGAATACGCACAGGATCTTTAGATAAAAGACTATTTCGTAAAACGAAAGACCCTGCATATAATTAAATTCAATGTTAGTGACACCATAGCATTGCAAACTGTGTACAAAATCCTAACTAAGCCATTAAAATTAGCAGAATCATCATCTAAATTTGAGTGCTTGGCAGAAAACCGTCCTAGTTAGTCCAACCTCAATAAAAAGATCATAAGAGATTTTGAAAATGAATGAGATAATAATCTTTCAGCTATTTTTAGGCTTGGTAAACTTTTCTAACGTCGGTTATGCAACAAAATGCTGTCAAATATGACCTGTCATCATCTGGCAATTCAACAATTTTTCAGGCGAATTGTGCACACAATACAGAATATTTACATTATTATTCTGTAAAAGTGTGTACTTTTGGGGTAGATTTGGGGGTGGAGATATTGAAGTGTAACCTCCTCCTCCATGTAGAGGCCAGAGCAATGAATCCTTCCATGAGCTCACAAAAATACAAAACAGGGGCATGCAAGCACCAAAGTCTACATAATGCTGCATAAATGCACAGTATTAATTCGATAGCTCTAATTATATTCCACGATAAGTACCTAATTAGTATATAATGATAATTATGGGGGGGAGGGGGAGTTAACCCCCTTCCCACAAGACCATGCAACTGAACTTTACTGCTAAGCTTTTGAAAAGACGGACTTCCTCACACCTCATGAATGTTTACAGTATTTCTTTCGAGCCCCCCAATAATTTCTGAAATTATGCCTCTGTGATATGCAGTCCATATCTGTGTGAAATATCAAGGTGAGAAATATTATATTTAAATGAGTTCAATTTTTTCTTTTGCCCAACTATGCTGAAAATATTTACACAGGCGTAAATTTTTGAAAATTAATTATACCTATAGGCTACGGTACTCGGTTCCAACAAGTTTTGGACCTCAAGACCTAATATTCAAATGTAAGATTCGGAATAGATTCCACGTGATATTTGAAATGGACTTCCACTATAGGACAACTAGGCTACCATATTATTTCAATCTGCCATGGACTTTCTCCTAGAAACAACAATTGGCTACAGAGGGCGCTACATTTATGTAGTTCATACGATATGGTACACTAACTATAGCATGGCATTATACCAAGAATTCATAAGCTCATTAACGAATGCCGACCTCTCATAGCAACATTATCTAGCACCTCAACCTCTATACAAACATACATTGTAAATGAGCAGACATTAAAATTAATTACTGGCAGCACTGTTAAATGAAAAGCGATTGTCCTCAAGTTCTGAGATTTCAAGCCTTAATGTCAAGAACACATTGAATCAACATATAAATCTTATTAAAAATTCCTGTCTGCTCTTCACATTTTTTGGAATCATACGACTTGTAATTGGTTTTTATGACCACATATTAAATTTAAAACTGGCAATCGATGTCACCTTGGCACGGCCTATCACAATGCTTCCTTAATTCTCATATGAAATGCACACCTTATTAAAGCAATAAGCAGGACTTTTTATGCCTCTCAAGCTTAATTATCTTCATTTTTTTTTCTAAATTGTTAGTATGTACTGAGATTTCAAGGTACAGTACGGTACTCATGATTTTTGGCTATAAGTATATTAAATCTAAATACAAAATTGTTACGGTTTGTGGTTTATGTGACATTCTGTATAGAAAATCAACTGAGGCGATGTGAGGAGCATAAATAGTTTACTAAACTAGTTCATTAGTTAATACACCTTATTTATAAAAACTAATTATTAAAGTATAACAGCGTTACAATAAATAATTAATATTTAGGCCTTGCCACTTTGTATTCAATGACATAGTCGTGTAGTGCAAAAAAAATGGACAGTACCTGTACCGCCCATTGAAGCTATTTGCCACTTTTCTTCAATGACTAATAGCCTATAACTTTCCTTACACGATTCAACTCATGAAGAAACTTCAGCGGAAATCATTATGACATTTACTTTTGTTAGCTACATACAGTTTACCTTCTAGTTTATATCTATTAACACGATACAAACTAATATTTGTAAACTTGCGATAAAAAGAAAACTTCTCGAACGCCATGGTAACATGCTAGGCCTACCTTGTAAATAGCATTTAAACAATTTTTGCTCATAAGACAAGCAAATCATGCTTATATTTCGAAGATGAGAACATTCATAAACGAAATTATGCATAAAAATTCAAAATATACTGAAAATAACTCAAAATTATAAACTTTTTCCCAACTCAACTTACCTACAACAGGTAGTTCCCATGATTTCCGTACACAAATAACGCAGTCTAATACTGAGTGCCTAAAAGCTATGGCAAATGCTATCATTTTCGGCGACACTTTGGCTTTAAGGAAATAACCACATGCTTTCAGCGCACCAAGCGATGATTAATAACGTTACCAAGTCTACGTACATGGCGCCCCAAAAATGCTCTGTCAAAAACCTTTTTTGAGTTACAAATACCACAGCATAAAGCTTTCCCTTCAAACAGCAGAATTTCTGATGTTATAAATGCAGGCTTACAAAATGAAACTGCAGAAAAATCTGGTATAAAGCTGCAATTTTACATCAGAACAACACTGCACTTATGTCTTCGTTAAAAACTGCACTTTTTCCAGTATTTACAAACACCACATTTATCTTCAGTTTCCTGCATTTTATCATTAAAAAGTTTATACCAACACGAATATATGTATAAAAAAATAACTCCGCAAGTGCATAATAGTGTTTAGTTTATATACACATCTATATATATTTACATGTGCACGGTAGACAATTTTCTTCATTTTACAAAAGTGCACGTTGCGCCTTGCAGCTCTCTTCAAAAAAATGCACAAGCATTTCATAATATGTATAAATACAAAATGGCGACTCTGTAAGAGTCATCAAAAGTGACATTAGAAGCACCAATACATGATAATAACGAAGGACCATGTGTGTGTGCTAACTGGTTGCACTTACGAGCCTCACGTCGACTGAGATTACAACATAGATTAAACAATTAACAAATATATGAGAAAATATACTTATGAGACTTAAGTATGCCCAGAGATAAATCCCAGTGCATTTCAAGGGTCGGGTCAATAACGAGAGATAAATTCACTAGAAAAATCACGGGTCCCGAAAATGGTTTTTAACGTAATTTTTGTGAGGGTTAACGGGACCAGTGAAAGTGGGTTAGCATTATTTCGGAAAGGGTGCAGCCGATACGGACCTAAAACGGGCCGACAAGTTAGTTAGAAAATCACCAAAAGAATCCTCCCAATTAAAATTAAGATTCTGGAATGAGATTACGCTAAAAACCATTCGGAATGCTGTCAAGAGGATAAAAGGATGGCAAATTAGTTCGTTTTCACTTTTTCGCCGCTGAGCTTTTCTCGTTTTGGTAGAAGAAAGGCCGGAATGTGGATAACTTCGGTGAACACGATGGTGCCCAGAAATACTAGGAAAGCCCCCATCCAGTGGGTCGTTGTGAATGGATTATTAAAATAGAGAATCGACAACATCAGGCTGACGAATTTGCGTAGCGTCACAGCCAGCGTCACCGTCAGTGACGAGCACTCTGCAGATAGCATGAAAGCAGAAGTTGAGCAAATATGAGTGAAAATAGTTAAGGAAAAATAATCACAAATAGAATAAGAAAAAGTGTGAAAAGATGCATCTGATCGAGTAAAAAAGGATATTTAGTGACTACGTTGAAGATCAGGAAAATCCACATTTTCGGCACGGCGACTCCGAGGAGTGGAAATGGCATCGGAGCTAAAATGACAAAATGCTCTTATTAGCACCACTTCTGCCAACAGCCCACCTATAGCCAGATTTATACATCCTTGGCCTTGGGTCTAATGAGAAATTCACTTGTCCTAGCATAAAAATTTAGAATTTTGAAATGGTCCAGAGCCTAATTTAAGGTAGCGTTTTATTACAATACAAATTACAATGAAATTCAATGTTGGACCATTGCAAATACATTGACTACTCGTACCGTCTAACATCAAGCTTAAGGTAACTAACTTGTAAGGTCAGTGAATACGGACGGATGTTAGAAGGCCTCAAATAAAAATCAAAGCTTTTTCAAATAAAGCTTTAAAAAAACATGCTGTTTTGACTTGAATGTCGAAACGTCGAGTTTTACAATAACACTATTCGCCCCCTTTTTAACTATTATTTCAGTCTACCATATCACTCAAAAAAAACCTTGTTCGAGTTTGATGACACAGAGAAAAAAATTTCTACAGTGGCATCAAACTGTTAAATTCTAGAAATTTCATGAAACTAAAGCACATAAAATCAAGAACATTCTCTTCTCTCAAATACAGTGGAATAAAACTTGCTTGCAGTTTTACAGCAGGCTAGAGTTTTTATCCAAAGCACGATAAATGAAGAAATTTGTTCACAGGGATTTGCTTTACCACAACAGAAATTTTGCAATTGGAAAAGGAGTATATAGTCAGTTCCAACAAGTTTGAAACCTAGGCGGACCACCTGACGGCATTTTTAATGATAACCGGTAGGCCGGTACCTTGCAGTTCTATTACCAATTGAAGGGGCCCACCAAGGTTCTAAACTTGTTAGAACCAACTGTAGACAAACAAAAATTGTAAGCAGACATTTTTGTTAGGGCTGTGACCATCTCATTAAAAAAGCTTGAAAGCGTACCAGATTTGTTGAACATTAACGCATGGTTGTAGATGTCCTTTCCAAGGATTAGAAATCCGGGCAGAGGGAGCGCATGCTGGAATAAACGAAATCAAATGAAGCAGGAACAACAGGTTTAATGACACACCAACACTAGTTGTTAGAATAAAAGCCTTTTTCACAGTCGACAGATGAGAAACAAGCATTGGGAACCCTTTTTTACCTACTAACAGTTCACAAAAGATAAGTGAACGTTAGCATCATACTCCAGTAAATAACCATTGGCGAAATGACTTCATACAAAATCCGAAATAGAAGACTCATAATGTAAGTTTCAGAATCATTTTACCATTTTCAACAGCAATAATTCCCATTAATAATAATGCTAGACTCTGTGGCTAACAAGTAAGTATCAGACAGTCTGCCTGTAAGCTACAGTCCCATTAATAAACTTAAAACTCTTTAACAACTTAAAGAAATTTATCAGTAAATAGGCATGCGAACATCCACTACCTAGTGTCGGCGTGGTTCCACAAATTGAGATAATTAATAAGACAAGATAAGTGACTTACAGAATAAAAAAGGGCTTCTCTGGGATTCTTGCCATATTCCAACGATAGAGATTCTTGATAGATGCCCATTCTCGCAGACATGAATAGAGACAAAGTCATCAGAACCACGCCTGAAATAAAGCAATATGGAAACTCAGTTTTCTTAAATCTCTTAAAGCAAACTCAAATTTTTACAAAATTAATGTCTGTTGTTCATTGGTAAGTGAAATAATTTCCTGACATTTTTGCTGTCCTACATACATTTACAAAACATATATATTATAATAATCATTTTCAAAATATGTAGGAATATTAAGGAATTTTCTCCCAGAGAATTAGAAATGTTTTTTCCAGGAATTTAAAAATGTTTTTTCAGGAATTTAGAAATGTTTTTCCAAGAATTTAGAAATGTTTTCCCAGGAATTTATAAATGTTTTTCCAGGAATTTGGAAACATAGGAATATTAAAAGAATCTTTTTCCAGATATGGAAGAATGTTAATTAAAGGATTTGTTTTCAGAAATGTAGGAAAAATTCAAATGACATTTTTCCCAGAAACAATGACATTGTTCCAAATCTATTATTAGAATATGAATGTTATGTGCATTATTACATTTAATAAAAATACATTCAAACTTTATTAAAACTATCCAATTAAAGGACTGTTAGGACAATGAAAAACTATATACCCCATCCAAATTGGGCATGTATTTATAACAATTAAGTCAAAAATGAATGGAAATTTATAAATAAAGAAGCAAAGTAACGGAAGCTTTGACAAAATATAGGACAGATATAATATAATTAGATGTATCCAAATAAAAATACAGGACGTCCGTGACCCCTGAACTTACCGATGCACCATATCACGAGATCGTAAAAACCATCTTTACTAACGGGCTCATTAGGATGCTTCTAAAAGTTAAAGAATAGAAAAAAATTACAATAAAAAACCCACCAAAACAATAAGTATGAAGTAAACAGAGAAACAAGTTTACTAACTATGTATTTCCCAGATTCGAACGTGCACGTCGCCACGCCGACGGTAATCATGATCACAGATATGTACTTGGAAATTGGGTATCTACGTGCGAGGTTGAAAAGCAACCTAGTGTCAAAAGCAAATAGTAACAAAACTGGCGAGATAAATTGTGCTCAATGCCTACCTCCTTTCGAGAATTATTATGCCGAGTATCATGCTCGTAATTAATGAGCCCTAAAACAATAACAAATTTGATTAAATTCCTGAGTTTGCAGAATCTAGATGTAATTTTCTCAAAAATATTCGGTTATTTGGCCAAAAATAGAAAATTTGGCAAAATTTAATGTTTAAAACCACATTTCTATAAAAAATACAACCAATTTCAAAATCATGATTCAAAAATTGCCACTTTTGACAGAATCATTAATTCTGTTATCACAATTTCACTAAATTTTGATTTGGGCCAAATAAAATCCATTTGCAGTCTAGAAACCATGCTTTCAAAATCACAATATTGTAAACTCATCAATTCTAAAATCACAATTCTAAGAAAACGTCGATTTTGATTTTTAAAAAAATCACGACTTTTGGGTTAAATAAACTAGATTTATAAATAATCTAGAATTGGAGCAGCATCAGTTTACTTACCGAGCGAAATATCATATGCAATGGCATCGATATGTTAAAATTTAGCACTACATTGTTAAGCACGCTCGTGGTAAACACAAACAGTACGAGCATCACATATTTCCTAATAAATAAACAAATACAGTTTTTTAATGAAAATGTCCTTAAACATTTGCCATAGGATTTCAAAAATAAAACAGCGAAACGGTACCGCTATACCTTATAGGCACGACAGATTTCCTCCTCCCAAACTGACTTGTAAATATCAGCCCCTCTAAAGCGATAAACAGAAATCGCGTAAAGGTGATGATGTTACCACTTCCTGGATCGTCTCTATAAATAAAAACAATCAATAAATCGATTAAACGCAAAAATGTGGCCATGATACCAATTTTCATCTGAAAATAAATGTGTTTTATAGGTCAACAATTAAAAAAAAAACACAGAATTTTGTCAAGCAATTCAGTTGTAATTTCGGACAACGAATGCACAAAATACATTTTAAACCTGGCATCATAACAGATCAGAGAACATAAATTGTAGAAACAGTCCATACATACAGTAAGGATAAAAGTTTCCTAAACTTAAGTTTCTAGTTTTCTAGCTACCATGAGATTATGAAAGCTTTTCTTGCCTAACCTTCACTAATTTTCTTGCAGGACTTAAGACTGACTTTGTTTTATACATTTTTGGAACTCAGTTTCATATCTTTTAACAGTAAAGCATGCAGTCCTATTTAGATTAAAAACAAAAGATCACATATAACATTCTAAATCAGTTTAAATTTACTTATTTTTTGCCAGAATCATTCAAAACTAGACACTCTTGGCAAACTTTTAATCAAAACTAGGCACACCTGATAGGCTTAATCAGAACTAGGCAATTTTGTCCCACTACACCTGACAACCTCCTTATACCTTACTTTTGTCTGATGTTAGGAGCCATTCCAACTGGAAGAATTCTGCCAGCTAACATTTTTACATAAAATTCACTTTAATTAAAGACTTGCTTCAATGAATAGAAGCATAATAGATATAATTGATGTACTTACACCGAAAGAATTACACTGTGGTTAATGTTTACATTAAATAATGTTTCAATGTTAACTCAATTTTAATAAAGGCTACAGTTTCAAAGAATGTGCTATAAAGAAAAGCTTGGTAGAGAAAGCTCCACCTAAATACATAAGTGCACAGTTAATTACAATAACAAAAGTACAAGAAAACTTAATAACTTTGCAAAGTTACATGTTGGCCTGTGCATTTTAATTTTCCAACACCGAATGTACTAAAGACGCCGCTATATAGGAACTGAAATTATGGAAATAGAATAGATGCTGAGCATTAAAACACATTACCACAGGCCTATTTCCAGTGAGTTATGCAAACGGCAACTTGCCAATTATAGATCGACGATAGTCGCACCATGGCAAAGTGTCACATCATGAATATCATCAGACAGGCTCATCGCTTCAGCATCATTCCCAAGGAATACACTGACATACTGAATTGTTTTCCCATGTCCAAGAGTAAAACAACAAGATAAGCCGATTCCAAAAATATCCACTTAAATTGTCAAGCTCCTCACATGTACAGTGTGCAGCATCACTACGTATTTATGATCTTATATAAATATAAAATCATGCAAATATTTCTTAGAACACATGCAACTGAGAGAAAGATTGCCTAAAAACCGTGGGCTTTAGGCCTACTCCTATGGTAGTTATTACATTAAAAAATAACACTGTAGACACAAATTTTGCTGACTTTGACATTACTGGGCTAACGTAACATAAAAGCAAATCATTACGAACAAGTCACATCTGACATCTAAAAGCTCTAAGATGCTTGTGCCAACGTTGAAATTTATAAGGGTATTTCTGCCAGAATTTTTCAAGGTAGTATAGTCATTGCAAACAGAGCATTCATTTTATCTCAAATTATGCCAAAATAGCAGGATGATGCAGAGGCTAAATTAAGATTTTGATTATTCATCTATTCCAAAACGATTAAAATGCTAGTCTTGTGATGTGAAGAATCAAGACATTCAAAATCATAATCAGTGCCAAATGCAGCATTGACTGGCAGTCTCTAATGGAATTTAAAGGGAAAGTCCCACTTTGTAACAAGTAATGTTTTAATTGTACACATACCAACATGAATGGCTGTGGCAATAATAACTAATTGCAGCATAACTTCCATATTGAATGTCTTTTATTCAGAAGAAGGCGCTGGACACACTCAGAAAAATGGTGCCTATTTGGGCTTTTTATTTTCATCCATATTTTCATCCAAATCCACGTCTTCAGGACATTTTATCTAATGCTCATTAGGCTCAAATTTAATTGCAATTTCCCTGCCTTTCCCAATTTTTCATACTCCTTTTTCTAAAATCAACTAGTTTCAAAGTGGGACTTTCCTTTCTATTTCCCAAAAAACATAAAACGTTTAGGATTTAGTGGATAGTAATTTATTGGTATTTAGTCTTGCAGATCATTTTTTGCAAATATTTTGCGGGTAAATTTGTCTCTTCTTGTTTAACACTTAAGAATTTATTATTGTTGTTCACTGGATAAACTGGGGATATAGAGCATTGCCCAGTTCAATTAAATAGAAATGGGGTTAAGAGTTCAAGGCTGCAGTGACCACAATTTTTATGAAGTTTTTTTATGCCCAAACTTGGCCATTGCTTCTGCGTAACAAAATTTTATCTTACAATTTTACAAAATTTACGAAACAATGAAACATTATATCACATTCCATAAGGTATAATTATCGTCACATGTGGATAGGGACTAGCAAGTATGAGCAATGCCAAGGTCAATTGCATAACAAGAATTTTACACTTGCAATACCCGTATTTAACAAATGTTTGGAATCCTTCAATAACTTCTAAACATTACACAAAACATAAGACCTACCAGTTCATATCTATACATTTTAATATTTATACTATTCCAAAAACAATTTTATTTTTAAAATTATGGAAAATGGGCGTCCACCACGTCATGGTGTCCACTGTCCAGAGGCCTTGAGCATAAGTTAAGCATATGATTAAACACACACAAAATGCAGAAAAATGTTTACTTACGTTACTAATAATTCAAGAAATATCACATCGCTACAACATCCAGCAAAAAGAAGACTCGTTGAAACAAATGGGTGCATTTAAACGTTTGATTCCGGGAATTTTTTATGGATGAGAATTTTTCAGAATATTCGAAATTGCGTGATGCAAGATGTAATGGATGGTTTGCTGTTCTTCGGCACCTTTATTTTTTCTAGTTGCTCTTGAATTTCGTGTTACTTGTTGTTGTTAATGGCCGTTACTAAATGATAAGGTGCTCCCAATCAACTCCAGGTTTGATTACTAACTAATAAAAGTGCCGAACAAGAGAACTAATAAAGACAAACCACCGGTATTTATGTGTTTACAATAAACGAAAATCCCGTAGCACACACGTCGTAGCTCACGTGGAAGAAACGAAAGTCAGCTTTCGCCTTTAAATTGAATCCAATTTGAAATGCGAGCGCCATATTGGAAGTCTCGCAGGAAAGTATATTATATATAATTTTAAATATTTATATTTAAAAATATATAATATAGTTTTGTATATATGATATTACTATACTATATTGTCCATATTACTATATTATATATTTTTATAGGCCTATATTTAAAAAAAAATACATAAATAAATATTGATACAAATATTACATGTGGGCCATTCCATGAAAAAGTCAACCAAATTTAAATTT
>JAQIXP010001198.1:0-19583 GCA_034700285.1 Proteroiulus fuscus | reverse complement strand
ATTTTGCAAACTGTTTTGGTCAGATGCATATAGTTCAATTTGAAATAACATGTTTTATCTCTAAATTTGTCAATCATTGCAATCATTTGTAAAGTTTTATTTGTTAAAAAATTTTGTATAAATGACAGGACAAGGGTGGGTGGGTGGGTCCATCGAAAAGTGACAGCATAATGACAGGGGTGGGTGGGTGGTCCAAAAAATCCCGATTTTTTAGTGACATCATTAAAGTATAGCCCCTTACATATATAAGAACTGCTGGACAGAGAAAACGTGGAATCTTACATTGTGCATAAATGTTTTATTTACAAATAGTGATGAATGTATATGCACATGTACCAGTAAGATTACCTTGGAAGGATTAATCTTTGCATAATGTTTAACCAACTACTTAAGGGGTGCTCAAGTCTGCATGGAATAGTGATTTAAGATTGGAATAAATTTCAAAATAACATGCAATTTCGAAGTTTATTCCCAGCTTAAATCACTATTCCAGACTTGAGCAATCCACTCAAGGTGTTGCCATATGAAAAAAAAAGTTTCTGCAGAAAAATTAATGTTAATGTGAAAAACTAAGTTACATCAAGATTTCAGCAGAAGAAATTGCGTTCTACAAAAACTTTAAAGCATCTTGCATTAATTCCAGTAGAACATAAATGCAAATTTTTTTTTTCACAGAATTGTGTCACCTTAATTCTGAAACATTTTTGATGGTAGAAATCAATAGACCATTAGGTACTAGGCAAAAGGAGAAAAAGAGACAAATACATGATAGACCAATAGAATATCATAAGTCCAAAACTAACTTAAATATATTTTATATCACAGAAGCACTGCCAACAGCCCAGCCAACAAGAGATGATGGATTCTGCATGTCCACACGGGACTTTGCCATAGGTATTGCCATTGCAGGACTGATATTAATGCTAGCAGTCCTGTTGTTGGTGGCCTTATTGATTCGCAGAAGACGTCGTAGGAAGGATGCCAGTACAACAGCCGGGAGTTCAATTTATTCTGGACCATACTCCAATCCTGCTTACAGCAGCAATTAACTGAGATTTTAACTTCTCACCAAAGGAACTGTTCATAATGCTTCAGATCGGACCATTGTCCAAAGACTACCTACGTTTGGAAATGGTCAATCTTTCCAATGGCAGCTATATTAAAATAACGCCTTTGTCTACTTCAGACAAGCTCAGGTTAATTTATGTCTCACGAGTGAATGTGACTCAGCTGGAATTAGCCCATTCACTTGATCATATAAGCAGCTGTGGATTTCAAAAATCCTAAAGAGATTTTTAATCGATGATAAGTGTTGCACTAGGGATTGCAAAATTGTACTCCGTAGAACTCAATTGGGCAAGCTCACCATTTATAATTAAATGCTCCTTAACAACTAGAGTATTATAACTTAATAATTTGCAAGAAAATGCAAATGAGCTTTAGAGGAGAAAGGGCAGCCTATTTGCCATTTTGCCATTGACATAATTCTGACATATATGGAAACGTTCATACCTGGCGCACTAAAAGATTTAAAATTTGACAGACATTTTCTATAGGAGGTCGTGTTTTATTTCAAGGATCCGTTCAAAAAGTAGATCTGACTTTTATTTAAAAAGAATTAGCCACAAAAATTTCAACTTCTCTGTTTCACATGACTTCTGAGAATTTAAACTTTGCTATAGCCAAGGACGTTTCTGCAATGTCAATATTCAGTAGGCCTACAGGTGCCATTTTGAAATCCTAGCTAACTGACACAAGTTTGACCAAGCGAAGATTTTGAAGCATGTTAAATAAACTATAATGCTATAGGGGCCTACTTTTTCAGCTTAAAACTACTTTGCACATTTAAGTGCATATAATTTAGCATATTCCTTCGTATTTCTAAGTTTGTGATAATCAATTTCAATAATAGTTGTGTGGGGTGTTACAGCTTCCAAAACAATATCAATTTTAAAACTCACTTTTTATACCAACAAATCAAAGTTAATACTATAGCGATTTAATAAGTTTATGGATTTCTTAAATCATAGCAAGCTTAGGGATTTTATACTTGGCTCAGGGGTTTCTTACTTCATATAAGATTTTAACGAAATACGATAAATCAAACACCATCAATAATCAAATATACTAATATAGGAATTGCTACTTAAATAATTTACGAAATATTGTGGCACTTTCAATATTTGATCCATTTTAAGCAAACTTTAACTGCATTTAAATATATTGGGGAGAGCTATGACGCTATACACATTTACAATTATTCCCCACACCAGTGGTTTTATTATTAGTTGATGACTGGGAAACAGAAAATAGCCAATTAGATTGGGGGTTCATCGTTTTTAATCCATTTAGGTATAATATGTCCTAGATAAATATGTAATTAGTGTAGTTTTTTTTTAAATGATTTTTCAATGGATGCCTGGTGCATTCAAAATTTGTAAAATATATATAGTACTTTTTAAATTACTTGGTAAAACAATAACTAATTTATTAGGTATTAACCCTGCATGTGTATCGAAACCATTTATTTTAAATGTTTCAATTTAGCAAAAAAATGTTTCTCTAACAAAATGCGCTTAAATCTTAATTTATCAAATCAATTTTAAGATTAATTGAATTAAGAGCCTATTTTAATTAATTCATTTTAAAAAAACAGATTTAAGATAAAGCACCATTAAAATCATCAAGATAAATGATAAATGAACACCAAACAGCACAATATATCAGATTTAAAAGCAATTATAGTCTATAATAATTATTAACACAGGCCCTCTTAGGAAAAAATTGGTTGAGGAATTCAAGAAATGTATGTAATTAGATCCATTAATGCCTTCTTTTGTAGTCGTTTTGCTTTAATTATTTGGTAATTCATAATGTTCATTTTTTATTGAAGTCTGAACTGAACAATCTAGAAAATATCTGCAATATTCAAAAAGTTAATGAAATTCTAGGAAATATAATGTGTCGACAGCTTTCTGCACGAAAATTTACACTTATGGCTTCTTAAACTCCTGCATTTTTTTTACCTAAATTCAGAAATACTATTTCTGTAGAAAAGGAGGTCTATTTATGTATGGAAACATTTGTATAAACAATGCATTTCTCTTAATTTTAAATATATTATGCTGTTTGATGAATCATTCTGGTATTTTTAGAGTACCAATAACTATACATAAAACACAATGACTTCTGAAAATAGGATGTATCACTGAGATCTAGTAAAGCAATGTTTAATCGTGTTTTCACTTTTATTGCAAGGTGGTAATCACGTTGACTTTCTTTTTATATGCTAAACTGTTCTCTAATTTGTTC
The DNA here is from genome assembly GCA_034700285.1 of Proteroiulus fuscus. Taxonomy (NCBI): domain Eukaryota; kingdom Metazoa; phylum Arthropoda; class Diplopoda; order Julida; family Blaniulidae; genus Proteroiulus; species Proteroiulus fuscus. The sequence goes on along the minus strand of JAQIXP010001198.1, from coordinate 16,271 downwards.
ATTAGGAAATTTTCACTGGGGCAATTAATTAGATTAGTCAAAAGCATCTAAGTCTATATCATGCAATTAAATGTTAATTCTTGTTCTTAATGGTTTAGCATTTAAAAAAATAATCAACAGCTCCACAAGGAATTGATGTTGCTTAGGCCTAATTGCTAAACAAATAATTCGTGATTATGCAAATGGGAATAGGAAGCAAGCCTCTGTAATTCGTGCTATTATAACGAAATAGAAATCTAAAGTGATTAGCATTTCTCTAATGAAAATTTGACCGGTGAAAAATCGATCCTTATGTACTATGTAAAAGATTGTGCAGTTATTATTCATTTTTTTTATCAATTAGCCGAATGTTACAAATGTTACATCGCACTGTGCCACCTGCTAATACCGATTAAAACCAATATAGGTGCTCAAACTTCAATTTGTATTGGTAATAAAAAAATTACCGGTGTCTGTAGCAGGTTATAAGTGTGCCAAATAATTCTGGGGGAGGTCTAGTCTGTATTTTTGCACATTTTGGTAAATCCAATTCTTGTTACTATGAATTTCAAAGGGCTTTTTTAACTTCCAATAATCGTGATTCCAAGCCATAACAAGAATTTTGAATATTTGATTTCTGGATTTTCCAAAATTGTGTATTTTATTTAAAGGAGTTTTTCAAAACGAATATTACTTTTTCATAAATTGAAACATTTTTTAATATCAAAATGTAAATATGATTTATGAAAAATTAATTCTTCTTCTTTGAACTTTCTCCAAACATTGCTGCCTAAGTGTATATATGGTAGGCACAAAATCTGGGTTGGAATAGCATGGAGATTAGGAATTGGTGATGGATTTCAAGGGGAAGAAATAAAAGGGGATTTTCGTACCTTTGCAATATGGTGGCACTTATTTAGTGAATAACAATAATCCCATGCGTTGCATTATTATATAGGTTTGAATGCAAACATTTGCTTATGTGTATCACGTTTTTACACTCGAGTGTATTTTGTATAAATAAAGAATATCAAATCGATGCATTTATTTTGTTTGAAGTACTTTTTTTACAGAGCTGTTCTCCTTAAATTTGATATTTTGCTGTAACGTCAAGAATTTTACACAAACAAATTAGTTATTTACATTTATTTTCAGCAAAAATGCAATCTGCTTAAAGGGGAAGTAACACTTCATAACAAGTCTCTTTTAAATGCTAGGTATTAGAACAAAAGTTTGAAGTAAACTAATAATATTTGAATTAAACTAACCAATAATGATAAATAAATGTTTTTAATTAAATCGTGGGCAGAGCCACATTGCCTGATCTCAGGAATATCTGCATCGTAAAATCTTAGAAGTTTTAGCGCCATCTATTAGCACTGGGTGAAAAATTTACTATTGGACTCATTCAATTTTGGCTTCACTTTCTTTCTATGCAAAATTGCATTGAAATAAAAACAAATTAAAAGTACGGTATTCAAAAAATAGGTATATTTAAAAAATTTAATTTTACAACATTAATTTTAATCTTAATATGGCGCTTTTATACCGAACAGGCATTGGGGGGATTATTCCGATAATTCCTGAAAAGTATTCCCGAAACCTCAAATTATACAATAAAATGACAAAAATTCTTGGATTAATTATGAATAGACAGCATTTTTACGTCTCTGCTTTCTAGCATATTCTACTGAATCTTGTCAAATTTATGATCAATGAAAATCTAGAAAAAGGATAAAGTGAATTCATAACAAAATAAATGCACCTATCAATTCTGCAGCAATTATAATAAATATTAAATGCCGAGATAATTTAATTTAAAAAGAAAACGTATAAATGCCAAAATGACAACAAAATTGAATTCATCCATCTCTCGATTTGTTATGCTTCAATTCTAAGGACCTACTGCATGCTTTCTTTATTGTAAGCAGCATTATTACACTCAAAATGCAAATGGAAATGGGCAAAATAATAACCCAAGAATGATTAATGTACAGGTCAGGAGGAAACGTTACAACATTTTTTTTGTTATTTCAACCATAAAAGCAAAAGGTCTAAAATTTCCTTATTCCCACATGTGCTATAGGCTGCAACGCAAAATAACTTTAGACTTGAAGCAAGAAAAACTAAGTGAATCTCTTATATAAGGACATTATTTATGGCTCTTTTTCAAATGAAGGCATTGAAATAGCAAGGCATGCCAGCACGTTCAATATCAGACTCATTCTTTTAGGAAAATATAAAATGCAAGTAAGAAATATAGAGATGAAGTTTATTTTTATGCAGGTGCATACAATTTTTTCCAAAAAAAACCTCCTCGATAACTATTTCAAAAAGCAGCAGAACACAACTAAATAAATTTTTAAATATTTATCAAATGAACATCTCTAGTGCAAATATATGCATTAGTGGAAATCTTTTATACTAAGTTTTGAATTTATACACTGAAAACAAACAGTACAAATATGCTCTAAAACGTGCAGTATTTTGCTGCTGTTTTATTGGCTGTATATCATTCATTTAGACAGGTATACTTCAGATACAACTTCCGGGTCAATCTAAATATTTAATTCACAAATTGTTATTTTTTTGGCTTAAATATTTACCAAGGATGCATTAGATATGAGAACAACAAAGTAAACAATACATGTATGCTCTCATATTTTCATAAGAGATTATTGAATTAAATGTGCTTGTATGTGTACCTGCAATGTAATCAAGTAATGCATTCTTCATAAATATTAAAACATAAAACGTCCAGTACAACATTCAGAACTGGCAATACCATAAAAACTTTGAGATCACAATTATAGCCTAATATTATAATTGTATTAAATAAAATATTACTATATTTTTAAAAACTTAATTCCTGAGTTTTCCAGGTTAATTTTTTACAAATGTTCAGACTTTTTAGAAATATCTTTTTGAAATCTATTTCAAATTTTTTTTTTTCAAATTTAAAACAGTAATTATCTAGTAAGTAAACAATTACAAATTTGAAGATACACATGTTTAATAGTTGTATTAAAATATATTTGCATTTCGTAATCTTCTGATTAATTTCGGCTACATATGAACTTTAGAAAGTTTAGGATTTTGCCTTTTAGCACTTATGTAAATAAAAAGATTTGTCCTATATTTTTCATGTAGGCCTATTCAGCAATTATGTTCCATAAGTTAATCTTCCCTGACTTTCCCGGTTTTCCAGGTTGTGTAACAACCTTGACAGATCAAACTGCCTTAATTTAATCAATTGCCCATTCGTTTCATACATGATTATTAATATTGTTTTCTTGTAATAGCCACGATAACATACATAGGCCTACTTGATAAGTCAGCAAATGACATTTTACAATGCAATACACAAGCTCAGAAAACCATATAAAGGGTCAACCATTTTGCATAACTAGTAAATCCTACTTGCATAAAATTTTACTTTGATAACATTTTATTGCTTTCCTATACTAAACTATTTAGCATGAAAGGGGTTCTGCATATAAATAAACACAACAGGCCCCATTAACCATAAATTAACTACACCATAAGCCTACTTCAAGTTGGAAAAAGTTGCCCAACTAGTAACTAAATAGTAACCAAGGACTCATTTTTCAAATTCTGATTCCATCCTCCTGCCAATCAGAAACATCCTTATGTGAGAAGCATAAATGCTGTGTACTAATTATATTGAAATTATGGCAAATAGAAAATATACGGAAATCTGCCACTAAATAAGTAGCAGGAAAACCACAATTTCTCTCACGTGGTTTTGCAACCTTAATTAGTGTACAGGTCAAAAGAGCACCACTGCATTAGATTTATTTTCTTCTTTTTTACATTGCTGCATTTCAAATATATCACAGTATTTAACATGGACATCAAATATATCATTTCTCAAACTATAAAAACTTGTAAAAAAAATTAGATGTAAAGACCTTGGTTGTGATGGAAGAAAAAGGATGCCTTTTTTGTTTGGAGTTTTTCAAGGCTTATCTGGTCCAATGACTTCCAAGTACAATACGTGTAATTTAATTAAATTCTGTACTAAAAAAAGTTGAAAAATGCTACTTGAATCTGTCAGGAGAAAGTAAATTTCCCCTTACCCCCTACAGGTACACAGTCCTCTCAAGTTTTTATCTTTATTTGGGAAGTGTAACTTGAGAAAAAAAAATGATTATACATAGTTGCACAAAGTATAAAATGGTTTCAAACTGGTATTTGATTATTGAGGACATTCTTTATGAACCATCGGGGAAAGTGAAGAAGATTAATTATTAATTGCAGCAACCCAAATTTGAATAAGCAAAAGTAATGTCAGTATATGAAAGAAAAAATAGTTATAGCCTAATAAATGCAAGTCATCGATGTAACCCCAAAAAAAGAAGTTAAAATGTAGGAATTCCAATAAGATTAAAGTCAGGTGTTTGCATCACAACATGTCTTAAAATAATGGAGCCTTAGTGACCACTGCACTAACAAATCACAGGACTACCATATATCAAATGAATGCCATATCTGGGCCATGGACCACCATCTAAGCACGATTTAATCAAAGCAAAAATTTATTTTTAAAATGAAAAAATTCACGCGTTTCATGAAAGTATCCCTTTGAAAGTTTATTCCAACACTCAATGGGATATAAAATTGAATCATATTATTCTTTGTACACAATAATTTAAGGCCAAAATTAACGTGAGCTGATGATACTACACAATGCAATTATTAAAAGATGACTCGTGATTTTCACATGAAATTAAATTTATGTTTTGCCATGGAGAAGGGTACTGAGTTAAAAGCTTTCATCCACGGTCAAAAGGATGCTATGTCATTATATAATAAAGGTATGTTCCCCAATTACAGATACATATCAACATTAATCACCTAAGCTCATATTATCTAATATTACATAATAATTTTATTGAGGAGATGAGTAGAGAAAAATTCAACGTCAAGGTCCACGATTATTTAAGCATTCACTTTTTTCCATCAGACACATACAGTCCTTGCATTCATTTGACGTAATCATAAGAAGTTGAAATAATAATAGTGAAACAAAAAAACTTATTTTTCGATTATGAAGTTGCATCATATCCTGCTGAGCATTCTGTACCAACAAGTGTTAGCCACAATCCACAGGACTGAAGGTCTTATAAAATATTTTCAAAATTGCAAATAAACTCGATTCTATAATGCCCAAAATCAATCTTGAGTTAAAATTTGATGAAAACTTAAACTATAGGCAAGGCCATCAGAGGTGCCATTTTATTAACTAGGTTTAACACATGATTATTAATGGCTAAAATTTCAAGGATTCACTATTCTACACAAAAGTTTAACATTTGCTTTCAGATTTAAAAGAGCTCACCATATTGATGCACAAATATATACAATTAATTTTGTAAAATCAAGGTTGAATGTAATAACCAAATAAATTTCATCATTATAGAAAATTGATTTTCGCTGAGTTTGTTTGCAGAAACTGTGGAAATATTTATAATCAGAAGCAATAAAAAATTCAAATTAGACACCTATTTCGATGAAATTTAAACCTGCACGTCTTTTAAACTGCAGGAAAGTGAAAAAATAATAGCAGGTCCAGGCAAGTTCAAGGTTCAAGTAATTGACGAAAATTTATAGAGAAAGTGTTATTAAAAATACACAGCTTAAACAGCAGACAACCTTGCATTCAGCCGACTTTGCATATAATAAAAAAACCATACATCTTTTATTGGCATCACGTTTGACACATATTTGAAAAAGCCTAGTTTCTCTTAACAAAAATGCATAAAGCTATAATCAATTTTACCTGAATATAGTACATAGGTTCCATTTCGCATACAATACCAATTGGAATTCTAGACTGTGATGCTATTTAATGGGATCTTTGTTAAAAATTTAAGAAAAATAAGTTACATATATAGGCACAACAATAAAATTCAGTCGTGAATACATGTGCAGAACTTAATCAGCAATATTTAAAAATAGGAACAATAAAGTTCAGGTTGTATCGTCAGCACCACAGGTCAAGACTTTTTAAAACGAAATTCAAAGCTTTTGAGAAATTTAACTATAAGAATTTATCCTCAAAATTTCAAAAATGATGGCTATAAACAAGCAAGCAAGCAGTACTTGTTTTACTTAGCTTCTGAGTTGTTTAAGTATGAAACCTGCTGCTATTTCAATATTTAAATTAAATTAAATAATCTTTTGATAAAAATACACAGATTCATCAAAATTGGTCCTACTTTGCTAAAATAAACTGAAGTATGGCAGTAAAGTGGTTGTGATTTTACTAATTAACTGGCCTTAATAGCATCCTTTATCTTTTAAGTTTGTGTTTAGTGGAAAAAAGCTTGTACAGTATTTACAAAAACATAAGAAATTGCAACAAATAAACAGAAAGAAAATTGAGTAGGCTACATTTTAAAATGCTCCTTTTGATTTTAATATTGTAACAGTATTTTTCCACTGATCATTATTATTAATTTTAACTACAGGTTAGTCAGAAGATTTTGAGGGACAAACTAAAAGGAATCCCTTGTTCAACAAATTTTCGAAAATGATAATGTAGATGTGGGAAGAATGAAAATTAGCCGAAATTTCCACACCTGTAGATCAAATAAGACATTGTTTCATAAAATAAGGCCACTCATGTAGGGTGGCATCAATTTGGTAAGATATGGTTAAATATTCGTCACTTTTCAACTGAAGGGCATAATGTCAGTAAAACATTTTTTTTCTTTTTTTAAAAAACAAAACAAAACCAAAAAACACTTAAAGCCAGTTGCACCAACAAGAGTTAACATTAACCCACAGTTAATCTTTAGTTTTCTTTATATTCCTGAATTTTCATTGGCCCAAATCAGTCACATGATAATAATAACCCAGGGTTAAGATTTAACTGTTGATGGTGCAGTTGGCCCTTAGAAATATATTTGATAACATTTAAATATTTATATTCGAATGATTTTGGAAATATATTTTCAAAATGTAAGACATATAGGTTCTATCGTTATGTAATAATGTAACTACACTTCATCACTTGTAGGTCGGCCTAAATTTTATAGAATGCATTATTTAATAAACTGTCAATATTGAATAAGATAATATTTTACCTCGTGTTTGCTACTACAAGATAGACATCATGAAAACGTTTCAATAGAAATACTTTTGCAGAATTAAGGTGAAAAAAACCATCATGAATTATGCAAAATCATATACTAAACTTAAGTATTATACTGTATTTTACTTTCTGTGGAAAATAAATGTAAATAATCCAGAAAATCGTCAACTTTATTCTAAAGTGCTTTTCTGCAGAAATGTGGTGCACTTGAGCTGGTAAGATTAGCATATCAAGTGTTTTATGGCAGTAAATATTACATAATAGTGTCTATTAATGACCCTTACAAGGAATTACAGTTTGCATTCAGATTTTAAATTAACTTAGGAAACAAATCCCTAAATGTAATTGATATAGGATAGACCTATACATGCCATACTTTTTTCTGTTCACCTTTCTCTATCATGTAGGCCTACTATCATGAATTTTATTATTATCTGATCACAAATTGCATTCTATAGTGTTATCATGATAGAGTATGACAGAGGTCACAGACCTCTTATATCACTACAAAAATAATCCTGATTGGATGGATGGGTCAACATATATAATATGCACGGTCATATTTCATGCAGAAACAACCAAAATTGATGTTGATTAGGGTATCCGTTATAATGGACATGTCCCTTAGGGATTACTGTCCTTACACTCCTATTGCAGCATTGCAGCCTAAAGCACTACGGTAGTCCCATTTCAATTAACTAAAGAGTCAAATTTGATTATTAATATGCGTCCTTTTAGCATAATTACAAACGAAAAGTTTCATTTCAAACTATGATGAAAATAACCCATATAGTAAAATTTTGCCATACCCATGCGATGAAATTAATAAAGTAAATTTTTAAATATAGTATAGGCATAATTGAATAAAAAAATTCTGTGGGTTATATTTATAAAGTTTCACTTTCTGTTCACGAATAATAATAGGTTTACAGATGGTAAATATGTGCTCCATATAGCCTTTGAATATATATATATATATATATATATATAAATTAGTTCATCCTATAGCTGTAGGGTTAACCCTCCAAATGGACATTGACTAATTTCGAAGCAGTCTACATCCCATTCGCATTGTTGAGAAATAAATGTGGTTATATACAACTAATAACCTATTTAGTGGTTTTTACCACAAAAGAGAATCGTGACGAAATTATGGTTGTTAGTGGACAAATGTGAACGTGAAAACGTGGTTATAGCGAGAAATTCTTTACATATCTTGGTTTGTTAAAAAAAATCATGCATTTTTTAAAACAGTATATAGACATTCTTAATGAACTCATAATTATTATTACACGAAGCAATACAAAATCAAATTGTTAATGATCACGATACAACATCAAAACAGCATTACATGGGATACGGTACATATATAATTTATGTAGCCTATACCGTTGCATTAACTTGCCAATTGAAATACCATCACATATGTATTGGTATAGAAAATTGCCAAATTATGTTCCTAGTAACAATGTTCATTTGTTTTAATAGAAAAATATCAATTTAGAATAGTTGATCGATTAAAATCAATCACCTTTATAATACATAAGCTTGCCTCGTGATCAAAGACTTCCTATATATGAAACCCATGGTATATTTTCTCAACATATGAAACATAAAAGTTTCTTCCGAAAAGCCAGAAATATTATATGAATTTTTGCCAAAATATAATTTCACTATTGGATATTTATTATTTCAAAATTTTAAGATTTAATAGATTGATATTTTTTCTGTTAGCTTATACTTAATGATAACCCATTTAAAATACAGAAAAAAATTATCAAATTATAGGGAAAGTCCCATTTTGAAAGAAGGTGTTGTAGGCGGAACAGCATGAAAACTTAAGAAAGGCATGGAAATTACAATTTGATTTGAGCCTACCAATCAATAATTAAAATGTCCTGAATACATGGATTTGGTTTTAAAATGCAAAGCCAAAATAGACGCCATTTTACTGATAGTATGTAGCGTCCTTTACTGGATAAAAGGCATCAACTCTCATAAAACACAGAGACATGCATGTCACAACTTTCAGTGTCTGCTTAAATCTATGGAAAAATGGCGCCTAACATGTATTTGGCAAACGTCGTGATTTCTTCAACATGGAAACTTTGCTGGACTTATTAATGTCACAGCCATTCATAACCTAATTAGTGTGTACAATTTAAACATTACTTCCCCTTACTTTTCCTTTAATAGATTATATTATAGTATTGAAGACACTTTAATTTGTGATGTATTACAACCTTATGAAATAGTATAGAAATAAAGCATCAAATGTTTGAAAATGTATCAATAATGGCCAAAATATAGCAAATAGAAATAGTTTGGAAATATTTGTTACTATCTCCTTGCATCACCGAAATTGCACAAATATAAAATATTCAGTTACATTTAAACCTCGAGGACGCTACTTCATGACAAAACACCTTGTTCAAAGCGAATGAAACAACATATGTTTGCGTCTAAGTGAAAAAGAGTTTTCTTCAATGCAGGAATGAGTCAAGAATGATCTCGAACGTCCCCAGATTTGAATGTGTTAGTACTGATGGATACAAAGGAGATTCATGATTAAACAACGAGATGATAACAAATATTTCAAAACAATATTGCTTGCACACCTCGAGGAAGAGTGGAATTCGACACCAAACTGCTTCAGACACAGCCTACTAAGATTTTTTTTTATTATTTTATGCATAATATTTATTTATAAAATAAAAAAAATCTTAGTAGGCTGTGCTTCAGACAATGTTAACCTTCTATCCCAATGGAACAAGGCTATAAGAGTAGCCTGGGAAGGCATACTGACTACTGCCATGTAAACTTAAGATAAATAAGTCTAAAATTCCTGCTCATAATTAATCATTCTCTGGACTCCTAAATTATTCTCACCACACTATATGTGTGTTATGCTCGTACATCTCAATAAATAAAACAACAGTAGGCCTACACATATTTTCTATAGTTTTTGCATTTCTGACAATTAAAGCACATCTCGAAGGTTTAGTTTCACACTAGCAATCCAGTCTGGAATAAAAAAAGAAAAGGAAATAGATTGAAGATTAACGCCGAATATAACAGAGGTTTACAAACTTGTTGTGATATCATGACAAAACCACATTACTAAATACTTTATTACAATGTGGGAAGAACTTTATGCATTTTATTCAGTTAAAGGATAAAAGTAGACTAGACTGCATAGAGCAAAACACTATTATTTGCATCATATATCACTGTAATATTAATGTAATGCCTATTTAATTTCAAGGAAATTAATGCTAAGAATTGGCTTTGCAAGCTCATAGACCTTCACAAGGATGCGGAAACAACAGTCTGTATAAAAATGCTTAAGAGACATTAAGCAAAGTCAAGTATTTAGACTAATCTCATTTCAAAGTGTTTCCACACATTTCTTTTTCCTATTGTTATTTCCAAAAATTCAGACAAATAATTTCCTCCATGAGGCATATAAACATGTAAAACGATATATATATAAATTCAAAAAGTTGAATATACCGTCTTTTTTGCTGGTAATTCATGCAGTCTTTACGTTATGTGTGCAATTAACAAATTTCCAGGGTGCCCATTGTTAAAACCGGAGTGAAAAGAAGCTTAGTGCCCATATTATGAAAAGCCAATTTAAAAGCAAATTATTTTATAAAAGCGTAACAAGATTGCGCGGTGGTCTAAGATGAATATGACAGCGAATTAAAATAGTCATTACAACTTAATTTTGAGAAAAGATACAGTTGCAACAGGAAGGAAATCCAGAAGCTCACAATCTGCTGATGTGTTTTAGATTACATTTTTGATTCAAGGAAGAAAAATTTTCTATGGTAAAATTTGCTCTGGTACAAATCCTATTCAAGCAATACAAATAATTATTTTTTATCCTAAAATTCTCTTGTCATGCATATATAGCCATATACCATAGTGGCTGCCCTACTTTTCTTTTACGATGCAAAATTAATAAACAAAATTTTATATGGTTTCGGTGGAAAATTTAATAACGTGATTAAAAAGCGAAATCAAAAAAAGGCAAAGCAACAAAAGTCTCTTAATATTAATATTTTGCATTTTACTCTCTGAATTTTTGTTTTTTTTTTAATTTGGAAACTCGTTTCACGTCCTACACTTGCCCTATAACAAACCCAAATGTAAAAAACAGTTACAATCCACACAATCAGATACAATTTAATTTCTTTTACTCATTAAATCATTATCATGTATTGCAGTTTGCAGAGAGTGCCCTTAACAACAACGTATAAATGCTCAGAAGAAAAGCTGAAGTAGGGAGGTACGTGTTAATAGGATTTTCATCGACCCAAGTTTACTTGCTTGTGTTTGAAATACAACATAGCACAGACTCAGTTGGCAGGTCATTATTTATAGAAAAACGCAGGTAAACCAATAAAAAGTTTCTGGACGATGGATTAGACTTGCTGAAAACATTTTGCTCTAATAATAAACTATCGGATTGAGTTATGCTACTGATGTCCCTAAACTTGTGTTCGTACTTCGTAGGCCCCCTATATGTAACATTTTCATCAGAAAATATTGAAACATAAGTAAATCAAAACATGAATAGAAAATCAATGAATAGAAAACAAAATAGAAATAGAAAATGAATAGAATGAATAGAAAAATCTAAATGTCTCTGATTAAAATTTAACATGGATATTGCAATTTTAATTGAGCCCACCAATCATTAAATAAAATGTCCTGAATACATGGATTTGGTTGAAAATGCAAAGCCCATATACACACCATTTTACTGACAACATGTAGCGCCCTCTACTGGATAACATGCATCTGCTCTCATGAAATTGGCGCCGCAGGCGATTTTTTTTTTTTTTCAAAAATACTCAAAATTTCCCTGAAAAATTATCGAAATTTCGACTTAAAACTCGGTTGAAGGATAAACAAAGTTAATTTAACAATTTTAAAATAGTCTCGGATAGAGGGGCACAATGGTCGCCGAGTGATGGGCGACAATTTTGTCCCTTTGGGGGGAGCCATGGCCCCCCTTGCCCCCCCTTGGATCCGCCACTGAGTGTGAACCACTTAAATATAACTTGTTACAAAGTGGGACTTTCCCTTTAACAGCAAATAATTGGTTTGAATAGAAAAAAAACTCAATAATTTAATAAGGAGCTAGGTTTTTAGGTCAATTCTATCCATCTTTTCTTATTTAATTATCTGACTACTTACTTTAATTAGTATTTCTATCCAACTCCTTTTCAGACCCCTGGACAGAAGGCCTTATCTATGCAATCTAAAAACAATCAAAATTAATTCCTACACTGCTTAAAATGCATGTTTACACCGCTGTTTAATTTGCCATATTTTTGCATAAAAGTTTACATATACGTATATAAATGTTCTGCAGAACACTAACTTGTAAGCAAAGCTCCATTACAATTTCTGCAGCAACAGATCATAATCCTTATCAAACTTTAAGCAGCTTACGATTTCGTGATTGTTCTATAGAAATTCTTCTCCATAATTCTGAAATGCATCTTTGGCAGAAATCAGTACATTTATAGATATACGACTAGTATTTCATAATGCTTGGAATAGGTATTCATCAGTCACTATTCCAATTCCAGCAATGGCCATACCAAAAGCTTGTTTTTTTCCCCCTTTATATTAAATTATCCTTTCCCAAAGCCTATAATCCATCTACTACAATCCTTTACAAAACCTTTCTTTGTCAGAAAATTGAGTAAATTTATCAAGCATCTAAAGATGCTCATGTTATCGACTAGGTCTGTATACATGCCAAGACATTCCTCAGGTTCCATCAGGGATCATCCATAAATCACTCGAGAACTTATATATACTATAGAGAAGTTAGGGCATTTCTCACCACATCTTATAAGTGAAAATATAACTTTCATAACCTTTTTATTTAAATATTAAAAATGTAAGTCTCAACAATGAGATTTAAGAGGCACACAATTTATGTTTCGTTATGATTTTGTATAGTGCTGTTATACGCTCGTATATTTTAATTTTTAAATTTGTTTCACGCATTACAGGATATTCTGCACAAATACCCAACAGCTAGCTGCAAAGAATAAAAAGTCCTGGGAATACGTATAGGGAAGTATGGGGGTATTACAATTTCCCTTACATAATCTCAAAGATTCACATTAGTTTGAGGGGCGTTGATTATCCTGTTATTTTGTCTCACGTTAACTCTATAGGTTACATATCAAAACGAGGTATTTTACAATTTTGCTTTGATTCGCGAGCCAGCATGCCATTTCCCTCTGATAACCAAAATACAAATTTGCTAATTTCCTGTAGTAGCTACACAATTAATATTTGGCACACTGATTCCTCAACAGATGCTGCAGAGTCACTTTTTATCAAAATTCCTGACTGGAAACGAAAGTTATGCATACAAAAAATTTCTCTGCTTACAAATTTAGTCATTTTCCTTTGCCATCAAAATTTAGCTAAGTATAATCCCAGAAGCAAACGTACACTTGGAACTTGGCAGTTGGCACTTAAGTCTTGTAAAATCATCTTTCCGAAAACTTAAACAGTATGGTTAGTTAATCTTACTCCCGTAGAAACTAATTTATGTATAGCCACATACTTTTTATGTGGCATCCCATACTAAAAATGCCCAAAGAAATCTGGACATTTCAAAATCCAAAGTGATCCAAAGATACAAAATTCAAAGAGATCCTAAGATCCAAAATCCAAAAAGATCCAAAATAAAAAGAAATCCAAAGATACAAAATCCAAAGAGATCCAAAGATCCAAAATACAAAGAGATCCAAAGATCCAAAATACAAAGAGATCCCAAGATCCAAAATTCCAAAGATTCAAAATCCAGAGATCCAAAGATCCAAAATCCAAAGTGATACAAAAATCCAAAGAGATCCAAAAATCTAAAATACCAAGAGATCCAAAGATCCAAAATACAAAGAGATCTTAAGATCCAAAAATCCAAAGAGATTTAAAATACAAAGAGATCCAAACTCCAAAGGGATGATAAGATGCAGGAAGATGTGAGATATCAATAGGTTCCTATTAATTATTATGGGCTCCATAATAAAATGTTCCATTGCAGTAGGCCTAAGTATAAATAGTATGGGTTCAATTATCATATGCATGGGTTTATGGAACAATTATTTGGAATAGGCATCATTGTTATGTCAATGTTTTCAATTATCAAATAATTAATTAATAAAGTTTTCTATCAACAACTTATAAGCAAAAACATGTTAATTTTATTTATTTTATTTAGCCTACTGTAAGGCATGCAATGGTTTTTGACTAGCACCATGTACAGTGTACACGGTTAAAGACAGCGAGGGCTTTATTATGTAGGCGTGTGTGTGACAATGAACTGCATGCAAACTATCAAATGCATTAAATAATACAGTACAATGATGTCACGTAACTGAATTGTATGACATAAAAGCATTTTGAAGCAGAATTATATACAACGTGTAGCATTAGCACAAACAGAATGCATGCATATAGTAATATAGCAAAATTATATTATTTCATTTTTTTATGTCAAAGTTCTTATGCAAATTAGATATTTCATGATGTGTCTAGCTACATATTGCATTGTCAATGTTATATTCTTAATCCTCAATATCAAAGCTATTATGCATATAAGCATACAATTAAATTAGACTAAAATGTTATAGTTTGCTCACATACCACTTATATATGTTTATAAGTGCTGATCTAGCCACTGCGTAAGTAAATGCAAATAACGGCCACAATTCAATTTAATAGAAAGTGGCAAGTTTTACAGTGTAATTATGCTGTAATTAGTCTTTTACTCAGAATTAATTAATGCTGGGTTATAGGCCTAGTCCAACTGTTTTTACATTACAACTCTTCAGTGCCATTTTCTTTAAAGATATACATGTATGTTCCTCTAAACAGGAATTAATTTCCCCAATAAAGATATTAATCCATTTTAAAATTGACTTTTTTCTAAAATTAAGATCATAAAGATACACAATTAGGCTATCATGATGTCCACAATCTCGTAAATACGCATCTATACAGATAATATTTTTCAGAATTAAATTTACAAATTTCTGACCAAAAAATTCATGAATGTTCCACAGAAACCAAAGCCTAACCATTATTTTAACAGAAGTGGATAATTAACATATGAATTTCAGGGACGTAAAAATAAATTTCACTTAGAATTCCAGACATAACTGGATGTACCAACTATAGGTTTGCCTTGGTACCATTAATTGTCAAGAACCTGCAGCCTTAACTTATAATCACACGACCATATCATCAACACATAAACACCGCTTACAACAGCAAAAATTCCAAATATAAATGGAAGTGAATAAGGATGGTAATTGGGGGTGATAACCCACTCACTAATGAATAATACCAGTGTAGGTTTCCACTAAGAAGTGCCATTTAAACCAAGGCTAACGAAGTAAATCAACGCCCATGGATCAATGCAATTATAATAGTTAAAGGTAATGAGGCATGTACGTATAAACAGAATTCGTATTATTATGTAAACAGAAATTCAAGGCTGTTTCATAGAGAAATAGTATAGGTTACAGGGATTGAAGCCTTGCATCACTGTATACAGGACCAGCATATAAGATACTCGTAGGCCCGTATATGAACGTCATCTTCAGATAATCTGTCATGACAAAGAACTAAATATATCTCTTACAAATTATGCAACCTATGGGGTGATATATCCAAACTGCCATAACAGTATTTTAATGTTAAAAAATCAACACTGCAGGGTTTTTCCAGATGAGTCCCATTAGAGAATAATTATATGCTCTGTGTATAGAAAACCGTGAGTAAATGACAATATCTCGATTATTTGATATGAAAATATGAAAAGAAATAAGTTATATTGTGCTAATTCATAACATAATTGGTTTCAGGAATTGTAGGAATGCACAGGGGGCCAAAAACAAGATGTGCAAGTGTCAAAATAATGTGAAGGGGGCTGTCCACACTTTTAAAAAATGCAAGCTCCTATGGGAATCTCCATGTTAAGTACCGGTACAAATTAATCCATAATGGCTAAACATAAATTGAAGGGGTTTGATTTTTTATGAAGGACAATAAAATTTACTAAAACTTGATGCATTCTTTTTTTGTTAATCTGCCCCGTGAGCTGTACAATCGGGCAAAATGTGGCGAA
>JAQIXP010001197.1:0-19595 GCA_034700285.1 Proteroiulus fuscus | reverse complement strand
ACCTCATATAACGTACCTCGGCATTATTTCAATGTAACGATCGGAGTACCTCAAAAAGGAGTCGTTATATATACATATAATATATTATATAACAACTGTTCATATCCTTCCCCTCACCCCAAATAATCCCAAACAAAAAGCAGTATTTTGCCAAAAATAATAAGCAGTGCCAGGATTTTGGTATATGAACCCAATATTCAAATGAATCATATTTAAATTACAATAAATTCGCAATATATTTTGGCCACCAGTTAGTTTTGCATATTTAAAAGTCTTCCAGAATTCACAATTTCTTTTAGAAATAACAAATTTAATTTGTAAATTAAAATTATTCAATTAAAATAAATTACTTTACTCATGAGTCCTTAAGAGTTAAAGAACGTTTGACGATATGTGCATCAGAGTTCTTGCAAATTGAAAAAAATAAAAATCCAAGACTTTCAAGGATTTTTATTCTAGCATTTCCTGGCCTTTTTATTCAAAAAAAACCATTACCTATCCAAGTTAAAATTTTTGTTTAATAATTCCATCAGGTTGTTCATTTCCTTGTATACAAATTTGAAAATACAGATATATCAATAAATTCCAGGACTTTCAAGGATTGAAAAATGTCTTCCAGAACTTTTAAGGATTTTTAAGGACAAAAATCTTTTTTCCGGGTTTTCGAGGATTTCCAAGATTCGTGGGAACCCTGTGCATGACACCCCTCCCTCTTCCCTTCCTTCCCTCAAGTGCATGGAATTGTCATACAAACGTCATTAAATTTTCCTATTTTAGATGGGAAAAACCCCAAAAGACTATTCAGAAAATCCAGGTGATTATATACTGAAGCCAAGTGATAATCCCCAAGACAAATTTCAATCAAGGGAAGTATCATCTATGTTGAGACAACCATCGCCTAGTAAGTGTATAATGGAACAGTGAAATCCTCTTGACTTTTTGCAAAATTTTGCAAATTTTTTTGAAAAAAAAATACTATGGAATTATTACATTAATTGGGGTTTTTTTTAATGTAGTCACGTTAATGACAAAAACAGAGATTAGGGCAATGATACAAAAAGGTGATTTGGCCAAAATAGAAAGGGCCATCCTAAATGGTTATGGAGAAAGATTTTTGGGAGAAACAGCAATCAGTACACGAGTTCGTGATTTATTGGAATCCATTCCAGAGCATTTGGTAAACATTAATTTCCATTGGTCAGTGTATTTGCTAATGCTGTTTCTGGTCTTAATTACTGTTAATTTCTCTTTACAACGCAGAACAAACTAGTTTCCCTTCAAACTGCAATTGAAACTGGTTCCTTACGTCAAGTTCAAAATCTCATCAATAGAAAAGGACTTGTTATTGCAAGAGATAATCAAGGATTAACAATCTTGCATAAAGCAGTGTTACACGGCCAAAAAGACATTGTGCAATATCTCATTGATATTTGTCCAAAAGCAATTTTTGCTAAGGATCATGTAAGTACATTTAATTTCAGTAAAGTTTTTTTAAGAATTTGAATTTTCCAAATGCTACTGAGCTTCCTTTTAACAAGAACAGTTGTTCTCTTGTATGTAACAATTATATTTGTAGGACAAAAGGACACCAGTTCATTATGCTGCTGCTTTATCAGATGATGGGGAAATTTATAAAATTCTGACAGAAGCTGGTGGAAATACTACTTTGCCAGATTGTGTAAGAAAACATTACTTTTTTCGTTTACTTTTCCTTTATTTAGTTTAAATGTTTTATTACATAATGTTATATATTGATGGCTTAATTCAGAAGTAGCGAATGAGCGAGCCAAAAGTTGCTTTAGACATAATAACGTTTTTATGGTAAAAAAAAAAGGTATAATTTGGAAATAAACAATGTTAAAAGGCTAAAAATTTGGTGAACAGATTTTTTAGAGGGAATGTGCTAATTTTTGTTAAATAATTCAATTACTAAATTAATTAAGTAACTTGAGAAAATAACAAGGATTAAAAATTCATATTCGTTAGTCTGACTTTGATTAAGTTTGCAGGAAAGCGAAATAAATAAAGTGTAAAGTAGCGAATGTGCACATCCATTAGTTTATACCTATTGAATAAAGTAAATGCAAAAAAAAGTAGTTTGTATTGTTATAAAAATCCATGTCACGAGCAATTTTTAAAAGGTAAACTAACGAATGGTACCATTCGCTACTTTTAACTTATAGGGATGATACCTTGTTGGATATTCGCTACTCTTCACTTCTGTAACTTTAAAAATTATTGGTTAAAGTAATTTCTGTAACTTTAGGTTAATTACACTTCCAGGATCACAAGTGTTCACTTATCTCATTTTTGACAAATTGGCTCATTGGGTACTTGTGAATTAAGTCATCGAATATACTAGTATATTTATTCAAACTTAAAAAATAAGGCTATTCTGAAATAAATTTGTTTTAAAATATAGGATGGAAAAACTCCTGAGTTTTATCGCCAAAATCCCTCGAGTCTTGATTTAAAGAAAATTTTGGAAAGAAGGCTGGAAAGTTCTGGAAAATTAAGCAATTCCAATAACTCAGAAGGAGTGGAAACTCGAAAGCAATCAATAAGACCAGGAAAAAGTAAATTTATTTATGAATTGAAAGTAAAATACGATTTCTTGAATTAAAATATTCAAAAATGTTTAGGAAGTACATCAGGGATAACTAATTCAACAGGAAATACAAGTAGCATCGTAAAACAATGGCTTCGCAGTGGTGATATTGAAAAATTGGAAAGAGCTGTAATAGATGGCCATGGCTTAAAGTTAATCAGAGAAACAACTGCTGATCCAAGAGCAAGAGCATTTCTGAGAACAGTACCAGCATATATGGTAAAAAACCACTAAATATTTTAATAAAATGTGCTTATTTATTATTAAATGTTATTTTCTTATAGGCAAAAATTGGAGCGATCCATGAAGCTGTTTGTCAAGGATCATTAAGGAATTTTAAAGTACTGATGGATCGAAAAAAACTAATTATGTCAAGGGATCAATTGGGATTAGGGGTGCTTCATAAAGCTGCCATTTTTGGACATACAGAATTGGCCAAATATTTGGTGGAAAATTTTCCGGAAACTGTAAATATTAAAGATAAGGTTGGTGAATATTTCAAAGCTAATTAATAAACTTTTTTTATAAATTATTAATGAGTTTTTAACATAAAATGTGTGTAAAAAAACATGTACTTTTTATATTTTTAGTCTGGAAGAACTGCTTTGCACTATGCTGCAGTAATTAAAAACAAGGAAGAAATTTATCCCATTCTAATTGAAGCTGGAGCTGATGCAACTCAATCTGATGTGGTAAAATTGCAATCATATCTAGGAAATATAGGATATTTTTTCCACCAAAACATAGGAATATTACAGAATTAATTTTCGAAAAGAATATGAATATTCTAAGAATTGTTTTGAAAAAGAATTATAGAGATTTACAGAAATGCTTTTTCAAATGAACTGGAATACCATTAGAATTATTTTCTAAAATTTAGGAATATTACAGCAATATTTTGTACCAAAAGAATATGAATATTCTAAGAAGTTTTGAAAGAAATATATATAGGAATATTACAGGAATGCTTTTTCAAAACAACTGGAATATTATTAGAATTTTTTTCTAAATTTAGAAATATTACACGAATGGTTTTTTCCCAAAAAAATACGAATTTTTTAAGAATTGTTTTGAAAAAAATATATATAAGGGAATATTACAGGATGCTTTTCCAAAGGAATTGGAATATTGCAAAACTTTTCTTACCCAAAAAATATGGGATATTACAGAAATAATTTTCAAAAAGAATAAGAATATTACCAAAAAATCTTTTCCCAAAAATATTGTATATAGGAATAATACAATAAATTAAAAAAAAACTACATGAACATTATAAGAAATTTCCTAGAAAAAATATAGTAGTAATAAAGAAATATTTGCAGTAACATAATAATTTTATTTTTTTTTAATTCAAATTATGTGACTGCAAAAGACTTTTTGTGAGACTGTGTCCGAGCGTACCTTAATAATCCATAACAGATTTTGTAAAATTATGAGATTAATGAGTTATAATAGCCAAATACTACCTCTGTTCAATGGAACCTGCCGTAACTAACCATAAGTCCAATATGTTAAATTCATCTTTCAAGGAAATATATAACCTTTGTATGACCTCATAAATTACATCTCCTTTATAACTTCAGAAAGGGCGTTCTGCTGAATTTTATTCGGAAAATGAAGATGAGCTTGACATTACAGAAGTTCAAAATCGTATCAATCGCCAAAGAAATCGAGTTATCAATGCAGGAAAACAGAGAAACTCAAATGCAAAACCACAAGAAAACGGTAAGAATTTCAGACTAAATAAATCTCAAAATCATAAATGAAAATTATTTCTAAAAATGTTACTGTCAAAAACCATAGGTTTCAACATAACTGGGGCAAATATTCGTAAGTGGATCCATGCAGAAGACATTCAAAAATTGGAGCAAGTAGTTTTAGAAGGACAGGGTTACAAATTGCTACTCGAGACATCCAATAACCCGAGAGTAAAACACTTTCTTGTCAGTGTCCCATCTCTTGTTGTAAGTAATATTTTCTCATGTACACATTTTCAATTGAAATTTTGGCTAATCTAGCTAATTTTAATTGTATTAGAATAAAATTCGAGACATTCACAATGCAGTATTGGTTGGAGATTTGCAAGGAGTTGAAACATCAATTGAGAAGCCATCATTGTTATTGAGCAAAGATGAATCTGGAATGACACCCCTTCACAAAGCTGTGCTTTTAGAACAGGAAGATATTTTGCAATTTATTGTAAATACCAATTTGCAAGCAGTTAATGTTAAAGATGAGGTACCTAACCAAGAAAAATCTGATATTTTTACAGCTTTTTCTGCATAGATTCTAAGTATTTAAGTTTATAAAAAATTTGAAATTTTAGGATGGCCGGACAGCTTTACATTATGCAGCTGGTCTTAAGGACAGTGGAAGGACATACGAGATGCTAGAAAAGGCAGGAGCTGATACCCAAGCTGTAGATAGTGTATGTATTTCAAATAATTTTTTTGCTTCATCTGCAAGAACTGCATGCTGTTTGCATTATTATTAAATCTTGCTTCTGAAAATGTTTCAGCAGAAACTATTTTCAGTATAAGCAATTTTGCCGAAAAATTGACATAAATGTTTTACTAACTTAAATGATAACTAAACTTGATCACGATTTCTGAAGTTCTAGCTCATGTTTCTATAGAACCTTTGAAACAGCTTACATTTTTGCAAAACATAAGTTTAACGGGAAAGTCCCACTTTGAAAGCAATGGATTGTAGAAGGAATAGCATGAAAAATTAAGAAAATCATTGAAATTGTAATGTGATTTGAGCCCACCAATCATCAAAAAAAATGTCCTGAACATGGATTTGGTTGAAAATGTAAAAGCCCAATTAGGCACCATTTTACTGACAGTATGTAGCGTCCTCTGCTGGATAAAAGGCATTAGCTCTCGTGAAACACGTAGACACGCATGTCCTAGAGGGCGCCACCAACTTTCAGTGCCTGCTGAAATCTATGGAAAAATGGCGCCTTATATGTATATGTAATTGAAACTGCTTCAATTATTACTTTCAAAGCCATTAATATCTAGTAAGTGTGAGCAACTTATGTATCACTTGTTACAAAGTGGGACTTTCCCTTTAAATTTTTCTGCTGAACTTCCCCACTGAAATTCTGAAATGCAATATCTGTAGAAATAGGTACTGGCAATTTTTTTCACAAAGGAAAACTCTAATATGCATCTCGATTATACATTATTTTAGAGAATTTTGCCAAATCCTTTGAGATTATCACATTTTTCACACGGCCTGCTTTGTTTTTCACACTTTTTCCTGTTGTTTTAGTAAAAATTACATTATTCATATATTTCACAATTTTTCACATCTGTCACACCCTGCATTCACATCGCCTCATAAAAAAGTAATACTATAACAACTATTTTTTTCAAAAGATAAGTTATTCAAGTTTACAATTCATTAAAAAAATGTCTTCAACCAGCTTCTTATAAACTGTTTCCCAAATTCTTTCTCCAAGAATTTTAATTTTTAAAAATTATTTAGAGAGGAAAATCAGCTGAACATTACTTGAAATATCCAGGCGAGCTGGACATGAGGCAATTAATGGGGCATATCAACAGAAGCAAACCAAATGCAAATGGCAAACAAGAAATAAACAGCAATGGAATGAAAAGACCATCTCAGCCTAATTTAAGGCCAGTTCGTAAAGGTATTTTTTCCTAAAGCAGCTAATTCTAACAAACACACATTTAAATATTAGATTAACATTTTTTGCATTACATTATTTAGCTGCAACTAGTGCAATAAACAATGAAACAATCACCAAAATGATCCAGCAGGGTGACATTGAAAAATTAGAGCAATTGGTGTTAGATGGGCATGGCAAGAAACTGGTTGGAAAATCATCTTGGAATGAAGATGTTAGAATATTTTTGAAGAAAGTTCCTCATTATATGGTAAGAATTTTCTCGCAAAATATATAATAACACCAAATTAAAAATGCTTTAAGAAAGTTATTACTTTTAGGATCGAATTTATGCAATACACACTGCTTCAGCTCTTGGCGATTTATTGCTGCTACAGCAGTTATTGGATAAAAAGAAGATGGTCCTGTCTAAAGATGAATACGGTCTTACGGCTTTACACAAAGCTGTTAAATATGGACAAATGGATGTTGTTAAGTATCTTTTGCAAACATTTCCGGCATGTCACTCTGTGAAAGATCAGGTAAGGACTTACTCTCCATGTTTTGATTTATCATGTTTAGTCAAACTTTAATATTTTATAATAGAAAGCTAATGTCAATATTTAAAAAAAAAATATATTTAAAAAAGGATGGTCGAACGCCTTTACATTATGCATCAATGTACAAAGATAGAGACGATATTTACAATCTCTTGGTAAACAGTGGAGCTGACAGTAAAACTCAAGATCAAGTAAATGCAATTGCAAGAAATAAATATAAAGTAAGGGCAATTTTTAAAAATAGTTAATAATGGTTTATTTTTAATTTTAGAGGGGTAAGGCACCAGATCATTATCTTGCTAGCAAAACTAAATTAGAGGCACCCACACCTCCCCCAAAACCCATTGAAAAATCTTTACTGGAAAACAGTGAGGAAGTTAATAATGAAAATGATGCTGATCCACTCGAAGGTAAATTGTTTCAAAATTCATGCAAAATAATACATGAATGATATTAAATAAAAGACATTTTTTTTTCTGTAAAAAGAAGAAAAAGAAATCCAGGCTTGGATCAATGAAGGAGATCTCGAGAAGTTGGAAATGCTACTAATTGAATGTCGGGGAGAAAAACTACTCGGAAAGTCATCATCTAATGAGAAAGTCCAAGAATTTCTTGAAGCTGTACCAGCCTATATGGTACGTTCGTATTTGCCCATTTTCTACAATTTTTTGTAAAATCTAATGCATTTTAATGTTTATAGGGTAAAATAAGGGCCATCCACAATGCAGCTGCCAGCGGCGAATTAAAAGATCTGCAATCTTTGATTGATAAAGATATTTTAGTTTCGTCAGTGGATGAGCATGGGGCTTGCCCTCTTCACAGAGCAGTACTTCATGGCCATAAAGATGTCATAAAGTTTCTTGCTAATAACTATCCTAGTTGCCTTAAAATTAAAGATAAGGTGAGTTGGTAATGTAATTCCTACTAAAAGGGGCATATTGATGATATTTATAATACGAGACTCGTCTTTTTTTATGAATTTTTAAAGAGTGGCCTCACGCCTCTGCATTATGCAGCGTTAATAAGCAATGATGGCTACTTTTACCGGCTTCTTTATAATGCTGGTGCAGATCCAAATGTTAAAGATAAGGCAAGTATATTTCTAAAAGGGGTCGTCCATAAATTAATTTACATGGAGAGGGAGCAGTCTGCAATTAACTATTTGAGAGAGTTTGAGGGGTGGGAATAATCTAAATAATAAAAAGCAAATTTTTTTCAATGTACTTGAAAACTCAATAGGTCACTTAAAAAATTCAAAACATCATAGCACTAGCAATTAAATTACAGTTTGTTTTAATTGTTAGTTGCAATAATTAATAGTATAATTTTAAATCAGTGATACAATTGCATTTAGGAAAATATGTAAACATTTGCATCAATACAAATATAATGAAAATTAAATTTTACAATAAGATGAAATTAGTGATTAGGCAAAATTTGAATTCTGAAAGTAGGATAGTGTTACTATTTACATTACAGTTTTAATTACCGATAGTAGTTAAAATAATAATGTAATGCTAAATCAATAATATAATAGTTCTAAGCAAAAAGGAAGGTAATTTTACATGTATTCAAGCATAAATTCTCACTATGAATTCTTTATTTTAAGTTGTAAGTTAAAAGGAAAGGAATTGTGGAATGGTAGTAAAAATAGTTTTTAATGCAAATGCAATTTATAGACAAGCCAGTAAGAAAAGCAAATTTCTTGAATTGAAAATAATATATTATTTTACTTAGAATGGGTTCACATCTGGGCAGCTCTTACGTGGCTATGGTATTTTGATGTTGGATGATTTAAGAAAGAGATACGAAGAAAAGAAGGTTCCTCCTAGACCCCATTCTGTGCAGATGTGGGAACGTCCCCCTACAGAAGAAATCCTGAAAGGTTTCTTTTCTTGAATTAAATCTAATGGCTTGTTTCCTTTTAAAATTAAATTTTTATTAATGTATGTGTGTCTAATGTCTCTTATTTTAAGCATTGACACCAAGTCCAATGACACAAGAGCACGCGAGTGCCTTGCGACAGCAATCAGCTACGGCCATAGAAATCAAATCCACAGACATAAATGATGATACTGAATCAGTAGAGGATGAAGAGAAGAATGACACCACAGATTTGGAAATAGTATCAGATTCCCAACAAAATGTATCAGATGATGTTGGCACTGTTGAAGATTCTGACAAAAACGTACCAGATCAGATCATTGCAAATGTCGATGAAGGTCCAGATGGTACAGAACAAGATGCAGATGATGAACAGTCAAAAGAAAGTGAAGAGGACATTGAAGATGGGCAAAACAATGAAAATCAGACCGATGAAGATTTGATAGCAAAAAACGATGTGTTGGTGGCTAATGAAGAAAATGAGCAACCAGAAAGTGCCAAAGCAGAGGAGGTCTCAAATGAGGGCGAAGAGATAGAGGATGACCCTGAAGCCAAAACAGAAAATGTCTTAAATGATAGTGATAAGGTAGGAGATGAACCTGGTGTCGAAACAGAAAAAGTCTTAAATGATAGCGATAAGGTAGAGGAAGAACCTGATGTCAAAACCAATGAAAATAATTTGGAAGATGAAGGTCAAATAGAGAAATATGTGGAGGATGCAAAAGAAAATGAACAGGAAGATACCCAACAACTGGTTACTCAAGAAGAAACTGAACAAAACAAAGTTACTTCAGATGAAGATCAAAATACCGAGGGTGAAATCCAACCAGTAGTTACTGATGCTGAACAGGAAGCAGCTTCGGTTAACCCCAAAGAAGATGATGGAAAAGAAATTCAGGAAAATGCCCCAGAAGAACAATCAAACATGACCAATGATCAGAATGTCCTGGAACAGAAAGCTGAAGCAGTGCCATCATTGGCAGAAAGGCCAGAAGATGAAACTCTATCAGATCAAGAATTAGATAGGGTAGACGAAAGCTCAGATGATGTAAGAGAAAGTAATGAAAATTTTGAAGACAGTGGCATTGCTGACATTGATGATGATCTGGAGAACCCAAAATCCAAGCCAATGAATGCAGATCAGAGTACTGAGGATGATGACGTTGTCATGTCAAGTATCAATGATATTCAGGAAACATTGTCAGAAGACAATAACAATTCCTTTCACATCTTTCAACCCACCTTAAATGGAGGAAATCCGCTGCATTGGACGAAGGAGGGCGAATATTTAAGCGCAGTTTTAGGGGATGCATTAATTACTGCATTAGCGGATGTGTCTAGGATGAAACCAGCAGATCCACTGGCATATTTGGCAGTCTTACTTTATCGGTACCTTCACAAGGCTAATCTGTCAACAGATATAAATAATGTAAGTATCATGGAAAACAAGTATAAAAAATGTAATCTAACAACTGATGGTTTAGATATTAGTTTAGATTAAGATGAATATTAACAAAGCATTTGATCCTATTTTTTAATCAAGGATGGACTCAATGGAAGGAAACGTTTCACCAATGGTCAAAAGTAAACACAACATCATATTACAAAACTATAATTTAAAATAAAAAAGATTGCCTCAGAACTTAAAGAATTGATTATGCATTTCATTTTTTTTACAGTGGTCAAATTAACAAGGGTATAAAATTAAGACTTCTGAACGGCAATGATGGAAATATAACTGTACAAGATATCTGCAGAATAAAGGTAAATATACTGTCTTTGTTGAAAATCAGATAACTCTTCGAATTTATAAATACAATTTTAATGATAATATTTTACAAGCTTAAATTTAAAAAAAAATAAATTAATTTGGTTATTATTTTCTATTAGGGTGATGATGGTTCAACATTAGTTCATTATGCTGCAACAAAACCTCATGACAACAACAGTTTTTTTGAGCTACTCAAAGAAACAAACTATAACATTGCAGAGAGAGATAACTTTTATCGCACAATCAGAGATGTAGCAAAAGAGAAAGGCATTGAAATGAATGTTGATGCCATTGATAGATACATATTTTATTTGGTTCGGGAAGGCAAAGAGGACCAAATAGTGAAATTGATTTTGGACGGTTACGACCACCTTTTGGACATACTGGACGAGGAGGGCAATGATACAATAATGGTGGCGGAATTAACACAACAGATGAGAATTGCTCAGTGCTTGAAAGAAGTCACTCAATTTCAAGTAATTTAAAATTTCATTTAAAGAATGCATTTGAGAATGATATACTACCAATGCAAATTTTAAATTTCTTTAATTTTAACAGGAAAAGCTCGAATTATTACACGAATCAGTGAGGAATGGTGATGTGGAGGAAGTGAAAAATCTTCTCCAAAATGAGCCGAATTTAGTGAGGGCCAAGAATGCCAAAGGTCAAACTGCCCTCCATATGGCAATACTAACAGAAAGCGAGAACCTGATTCAACTCATCACTAATGCTAATCAGTCTGTGGTCAATATTGAGGACAATGTAAGTCAGGGAGGTTAGTTTATTACCATCAATTCTAAAAATCTTATATAGCTAGGAACATTTTGTAGTAATTGTTTTTGATTTGCAATAATTACAAATTCGTTAATGTTATCTATTAGATGGGGCGAACGCCGTTGCATTACGCAATGGGAACGAATAATCCGGAAATATTTGGCAAATTTGTAATTCAAATGGGTGGAAATCAACTAACTCGTGATGTTGTAAGTATTTTTACAAAGAAATTGTACAATGTCCATACCTAGCTTGTAGTTTTGCTTTATTTTTTAGTACAGTTAATATATTAAAATTATTTTTAAACGGAAATTTTCTGTGATTATTAGGCTTGCCATTTGCCGAGTTTCTACTTCATCAACAATCAAGTGATTCAGAAATTGAAAGAAGAAATGGAAGAAATTAAGGTTTAATTGAATGTTTGGAAAAGGTTTTTTTCATAATTTATTCAATTCATAAGATACTAACTAATGAAAATATTCCTATACATCATGGAAGTGAATCACAGGCTTCCTTATGTGACTTAATTCTTAGTTAGATAAGTAAATTTAATGTGTTTTTTTTAGTTTAGTGAGTTGAACTACGGATGTTCAATGCACTGTTGCATAGTTTTGGTTCTGAATCACCTCTGAGTCTCCATTCAAAAACTTTAATAATCTGGAAATTAAGATAAATTTAAAAGCCATCTCAAGACTGGAATGCAAGAAACATGAACTAAAAATGCTTTTTGGATTGTGTATTTGAACTTTCCATTTTTGTAAAAAAAATGTAACAAATTCAAGCAGTAACTAAACTTTCAGGCATTTAAAACTTAATTTTGAATTGGGGACTCACCGTAAAAACAAATGTTCCTTAAGTGTTGTCGTACGTATTCAGATTTCACTACAATTATTAAATGCACTCATTTTATAGCAATTTTAAAAGTTGTATATTCAATTAAATAAAATTAATAACTCTTACTCGTTTGAGATATTTAATATTCTACATTTTGGCATTGTAGACTTTCGTGTTAGCATTTCCATGCTGAAAAAACATGAATTAATAATATTAATTACTTCAAATGGTATATCTTATTTTTAAAATTCATAATTTTGTGTGTACTTATTACAAATTAATTTTCCAGATGTGTATCCATAACATCGATATTCAGGTGAGCTTATTTTAGAGGCTTTTTTCAACCATCTTGAATAATCAGCAGCGCTGAGGGAACATTTTTCATTGCGATGCATTTCCTCGGCTTTTGCCTTTTCTCGTAACTTTGTTTTATTTTCTGAGAAAATAAAATTAACAATAAATGAAGTACTCTAACAAGAAAGTCGTTTTCATATCAATGCCAACCTTCTTCATCTTTTAATTTGCAATTAATCCATTTTTTAAATGCTTTTCTGCTTTTTTCGCAAGCTTCACTTTTCTTTGCAGCTTTCACTTTTTCGTTTAACCTCAATTCTTGTTTAATTTTCAATTTTCTTCTCCTCGAATCAATATTTTTGTCCTCTAACCAAATTTTCCATTTTTCTTCACAATACTTTATAAACAAATGGTAAAGAAATGATGGAAAATTAAGCCAAATATAGCAATCCAAATGGGAACAAGTGACAAAGTACCAGTTGTTTCTGTAGTTTTTCTTCTTGTAATTTCTTCATCTCAGTACTTTTTATTTGCAAGGCATTAGCTTCTTGAATAATTTCGTCGCGTTTCTTCTTTACCTTGCTAATTAGCCATTTTTCAAAAGGTAACATCTCCAATGCTGTTCTAGACTGATCAGTAGTTTCAACAGTTGAATTTGATACTGATGCACTTTTTAAGGAAATAAGTTTTAAGTCCATCAGAATGGTCCACTATAATTCAAAGAAATTCGTAAACAGGTTGAGGCATAAGCATCTTTACACAAATAATTGACTTAATCAGCTGGTTGGCCAACAGATTTTTTTGGTTTCAACTTCAATGTGTTTAGCATGCATTTTACACTAAAATTTGAAATGCCGAGTTCTTGTGATGCAAGTCTTACTAATTTGAAAGGGCTTTAACAAATGCTATGGCTGCAACAGTTTGTAAATTTGTTTCAGTGGTCACTCTCTTAGGTCTACCACTTCTTTTCGTATGGGCAATACTGGCAGTTTTTTTAAATTTTTGATCCAAATTGTAAGCTGCCTGCCTGCCTGCTTCGTGGGTGAACACCAATAAACTGTTTGGATGAAGGCTTGAATTACAGCAGCAAATTATTTCTAGTTTCTCACCATTTTCTGAGCAGGAAAGCACATTGTACTCAGTTTCTATAGGCCTAGTTTTCTGCAGTGCATAATGTAATAGATAAAAATAGTTAATTTACAGAATGAGCTCGGTCTATTTTAGCAAGATCTCACTCGTTTAATTATTACTCATTATTAAACTGAGAGCCTAATACAAAAATCTAAAAATTTGGACAAGCCAAAAATCACTTAATTGAAGGCTAATCTCAAATGAGACTAAAAAAACCTTATAAGGATTGTGTTTACACTTTCCAAAGAAAGTTTTCAATTCATAAGTAAGATAAAATTAGTTTTGTCGATTTAATTGTAACATCATAGGCACTGCTATAGTTTCCAAGACCTATTTACAACATAAACTATTTTACTTATTAAATAAATATACAAATATTTTACAAAATAGGTTAATGAACACCTGTTCATCGTTTTCAATTTAAGTATTTCATTTTTAATCAATGTGTAAAATTAACCTAATGATCCATAAAGCCATTAAAATAACAGTTGTAGTCTTGAAAACATTGCGAAAAACCCCCAAAACGGCACAATTTGCAGTACTTGGATACATGAACTATTATAATAAACAGTTTTTGCACTGACTTGCAAACTATTTGACACATTTCTTCCACTCAAACCATTATCCTCCTACAAATAATTATTGATAATCAACTTATGCCTCACTCTGTACCGAACTACAGTATTATTATATACTTGCCTTTCAGAAGTGGCTTTAGTATGTTTCATTCGGGTAGATGTATCAGACTCATATTTGTTTTCTGTTTTTTGGTTATCTTTTGATACAGGACTAGTTTCTTCGAACGATGACGTATCAATAGTATATTCATAATCACTTACAGAAGTCATGGTTTTATAAACAAATTTCGAAAGTGATTGAATTGAGATTAAACTACTCTATACCTCATGCTGTAGGCCTATGCGCCATAATTGACTTGTTGGTCATTGACTACTCACCCCAGACATTGCCAGAGGGTAAAATGAGGTTGAGGCCATTTTACTTCGTGGGGTAGTTCTTGTCTAATTTACTTAAATGTAAACACCTGTACAGATGATCTTACCACAATAAAAAGTAACCATGGAAACAATTATGATTATGTTATGATATCACTGACTAACACTCGATTACCCACTATAATAAGTAACAAAAATGCATTGATTTGTCAAGAAGGAAAAACCAGTCTAAAATACCAAAAATTCATTTGTTAAATTAATGCAATGTATTATCCTACATTAATTATTGCAGAATTATTTATGTATCAATTCAATACATAAACTACAAAATTATGCCAAATGCAGTAAATCCATCAAATATTTAAAAACACAAACTACAGAAAAGCTGTGGTAAAACTCAGTTTTACTTCTGCAAAACTGCAAATGATTTTGTTTGCAGAAAAACAGCAATTTTTTCACAGATTTTCTGCAGTTTGGTAGGTTTTGAACGTTAATAACATAAAAAAAACCAGCAAAAATACTTCATAAATTCTACAGTTTATGGTTTGAACTTCATTTACAGAGAAATGACAAATTATATAACTTTCCAACTGTCATAATTTAAGTATAAGTAACTTTATTAATGATCCACTGACCAAAACCTTGGTATTTGGTAATTACTCATGCAAGATCATTTTAAATTCAATTTTGAATTTGTATAAGATCTAGCTGAACTTATAGCTACATGCCATTTTTGCATTTATCAAAACAGTTTATAAGCTTTTTAATAAAAACAAAAAAATATGCAAATTGGTTGCTGTGTTACCCCATTTCAAAGTCTAAAAATCCACTAAGACTCCTGCCTAAAGTAAGCCATTGATCTCAAAATACTCCTTTGCCCCACATGAATTCCCCTAAATCTTAAATGCCCCTAAAATGTCAGCATCCAAATAGGTTGTGACCTCTATAATTGCAACGTCATTTTAAATGTGTATAATTATCGAATTAACTTTCTTGATTTTGGCACCGTATGCTACAGTTGAAGCTCATGCTCTTTGCATTGAATAATCCAAAGAATAAGGGGATACGAGCCTAAAATCTACAGAAATGTATGTTATTTGTGATAGGTCAGTTGTACATTGTTATCACATCTTCTCACCACTTTCCTGTGGCCTAAATAGTAACTTAGAAAAAAATTCATGAAGATGTAGGCCTACTAACACAAAGCTAATTATTTAAACAAAGTTGTTTGTAAATAATTAAACTGATTTAAAAAAAAATTTCAAACATGTTAAAACCTGTCCGAAACAGTTAAAGCATGAAAAGATATAATTTAAAAACGCTCAATCCAATTCAATTCAGTACTCTACAGTTTACAAGACTACCAAAAATTATCTAATTTTCCTATTTTGATACCCATTATTTGCTTATGGTTTAAAATCTCAATTACTTTTTAATCTTAAAAACAAGGTAGCACAAGGTAGAAAGTAATAAAAAGATTCGACTAGTCGTGTCCATGTCTTTACAGAATTAAATTTAAAAAAAACATGCAATGAATTCCATTGGTGTTGGCGTTCACTAATGTTTTCCATTGCATTTTAACAAATTTACTTAAATTATGGCATTTATACAACTTGACAAATTTTCTTCAAACTTTATGGAGTGCCTTGCATTCAATTCAAGACTTCAAGAATTATCAATGTTAAAATGTTACTAAACAGATCACAAGAAACAAAATAGCTTCCAGAAAGCAGAGGATTGGAATTAAGCTATACTGGTACGAGCTTATTAGTGAATAATTCTGAGAATTGGGCTAATAATGGGCTATAATGTTAAAACATGTCAGATTTATTTTTTAAAAATAAATAATAACACTTCATCTATGAAATATTAAACAAATTTGGGACATGACAATGGGATATTATACCTATAATCATATGGATATTTCGATCATGTTCTAGAAAATGTAATTTTTTTTGGAACCATCTGAGCACGAGGCTTGCACGTGCAAAATAGAGTAAGAATCTATGGAATAGGCACGTGCAAGCCTCGTGCTTAAATGGTTCCAAAATTTAAAAAATTCCAGATTATGATCAAAATGGCCGTGTAAATGGAAAATAAACTAGAACTTGTTGCATGTATAACCATCTGTGAGAAAACGAGACAAAAAGTATTGGAACTTGGAGAAAACCTTATTAACAGTTCAATCTTTGCTGTTTAATTAATGATAGTAAAATAAGAGTTGGCAGGATGATAAATTAAAGAAAGTTTCAAGATCAAACAAAAATTAATAGCATCATTAGTATGGATGGAGTGTATTACTCTGAGTATTGATTACACACACAAAAAACAGAATAATTGATACTAGTCGGTTCCCAACAAGCAGGATTGAGACCTTGACAGGCCACCAGTAGGTGACCCACCGGCGCTGAAGTCTCAAACTTGCTCGAACCGACTACAGGTTTAATCAAGGTTTATTATAAATTGACATTGATAATAAAAACAAACAAGAGGGTCAGGGAATTCTTGAGGAATCAAAACTCAAGGATCTGGTTTCAAGAACGAAGTCCACCAAGATGTTAAAATAACGAGGAACTATATTGCCAAATTTCAGTAAAATCAAAATCCTCTCAAGAGATTTAAATGTTTGAAATAGTGCCTTTTGTGCTTGTAAAAGAACAAATTAATTTATTTCAAAATTTACTTGAACACACTGAAGACAACTAGGTACTGCATACTGACAGATTTTTATGAAAATTTGACATGCTCAAGGGGCGTTTACTATTTCAATCCAATTCAACTCACTTGTCAGTAACTTACAATTAGCATATAACAAGAAGCCATTTGGTTGGGGCAATTAGAATGCCCCTTCCTAGAAAATGTAATATCAAATTGTCAAATCTGTCAAAATGTATTATCAACACAATATAACATTTATCGTAAGTTGAGTTGTACTAAATGGTAGCTTGGGAAATTATTTTAAAAAAGTTTATACAAAATCAAAACATTCATGGTGACTACAAATCTCTGTAAATAAAATTCCCTGAGTTTTCCAGGTTTTCCAGGGTCCTTTTCACATTTTCAGGTTCAAAAACATTTCTTTTGGATGGTGCAGCAATGAAAAAAAAATGAAATGCCCAAATTTCAAAGCTAATCATTTGCTTTCCATTGAAGAGCCAAGATATCATTTTTGATTTTTGCAGTAGCCAATTAGGCAAATCAGTTTTTTGTGCTGATTTTCAGGATAATGTTAAAAAAATACAAAATAAAAAAGATGATATTGAAAAATTCCAGGTTTCAATTCAAAATTCCTTAAGTTTTCCAGGGTGAATATAAAATTCCCTGAGATTTCCAGGTTTTCCAGGTTCTCCAGGTTAGTAGTCACCATGAACAATTTAAATAAAATGCCCTTTTTTAACAGATTTGATATTAAAAAATAAAAATTTGTATGAATTTTCACTTCTGATAATTATATATGACAGGGTCCCAAATGCATTAGGGTTTTAATAGCAGTTTTCTAAATGTAAAAAATGCAACTTTGCATATGGAGCTCCAAAGTAAAACTTTATTACTGTAATTTTTTAAAACTACAAGTATAATTTTGCTGCAAATTTGCTTCCAGTTTATAACATGTGTAAGTGGACTATCTAAAAAAAAATGGAAAACAATGTTCGCAAACTCGTTGGCATTCATAGCAATAAGTGCCTTCAGGACTAAAATTTTTTTTTGTAATTTGGATTGAATAAACGAATGAGATGAATCAAATGTTAAGTCTTAATACTTTCAGTTTTTCAGGCTTACCCTTTGTGCATTACATTGTATTGAATGGTTGGATCCAAGAATTCACTACTCACTTTTACCAGTCAGTATATCATTTTTAAACGCTTATGAATGGATGAATTAGGAATATTAAATTGCTCAATTATGGCATATTAAGGCCAAGATTGTTCAGATTTTATTTTTCATAATTTTCATGGCTGCATCTTTATCGAAGAGATTCACACGTTTTCATCGGCCTTGACTAACCTTAATCGTGAAAAGTGAGGGGAAAAAAAACTATGTCGACATATTTTCAATTACTTGGATTTATATAAAATGTGGATATGAAAGTGAAACTTGAAAGTAATCGTTTTTGGAGCCCATTAGCAAAGATGTGGGAAAAATCAAAACCGTGCATATTCATTGCACTATTCTTAATAATAATAACAATTTCCCTGGGATTGTGCTCAGTAGAAAAAGTGAAAGACGATGGTGATAACGAAATGGACATTGGTCAGCCATTGATCCTGACCCCATTCATCAAAAGGGGAGAATTAAAAAGGGCAAAATCGTTGAGTGAAGTTCATCATTTCAAGAAACTTGGCAATGTGATTAGTTATTCCGGATATTTTACTACAAATGAAACTTTCAATTCAAATTTATTTTTCTGGTTTTTTCCTGCTCAGGTAAGTAATACTAATTATTTTGAGAAAGGATTAAGGCAGTGAATCTCAATGCTCTCAATTAGTCATTTACAATTTTAAGAAAAATTCGGAAAATGCACCAGTACTTTTATGGCTTCAAGGAGGTCCAGGACAACCTTCCACCATAGGATTATTTGCAGAAAATGGTCCAATATATGTCAATAATGATGGTCAAGATCTACATTTTCGGAACATAACATGGATAAAATCATTCAATATGCTTTACATCGATAGTCCAGTAGGATCTGGTAATATAACTACAAAAATGAGTATCTGAGATTAAAACCCACACGAGTCCATTTTTGCTAAAAATAAGATATAAATTACATAAAATTGCAGCTAAAGTCTTGTTCTATCCACTAGATAAATAAAAAAGTTGGGGTAAGATAGGAAAAAGTTGCTCGTTTTGGCCACTGAAGATGAAAAAGGCTATAGTTACTATGTGCAAAATTTTGGGTATACCCAAAATATATGGGTATAGAATTAAGGTGGACTCAAAATATGTAGATTCCACTCGAGCTAATCAAGATGAGAAGCTGCATCCTAAAAAGCAAGTTTTTAACTTAAAAATTAAGCTCAGAATTTTAAAGTTTTTATGTTTTTGAATTTGTTTTTATGTTTTTGAATTTATGTTTTTATGTTTTTGAATTTATGTTTTTATGTTTTTGAATTTATGTTTTTATGTTTTTGAATTTATGTTTTTATGT
>JAQIXP010001196.1:0-19598 GCA_034700285.1 Proteroiulus fuscus | reverse complement strand
ACCAAACATTAAAAAATATTTGGTTTTTCTCTTATTTCGTGCTTTTTTTCCGAAATTTGCGCAAACCCTCTATTATAGACATGCAACAAATACTCTGGTGATTGGTAAGCAATGCATTGTTGTCATACTTACACCATACGCCATACTATTTATTGTCCACTATTGTTTTTATCTTCCCATGATTTTCGTAAATTCCATGAAAACATCAGTAACGTGTGAATCCTTTTATTAAACTTCCATATATTTATTGTTATTATTTTTCGTAAATTAGTGAATACATTTTTCTCTCGTTAAACTTAACTATCCCACATGTAGATTTTTTTTGGGCATCTTGCCATGCATAGATTGATGTAAGATTTTTTTTTCCGATCTAATCGATATCATATCAAATTTGGAGTCGTAATAACCACTTAAAGTGTCATTGGTTTTATAATAACAATTTTCACAAAATGACTGACTACGTCATGATGAA
The DNA here is from genome assembly GCA_034700285.1 of Proteroiulus fuscus. Lineage (NCBI taxonomy): Eukaryota > Metazoa > Arthropoda > Diplopoda > Julida > Blaniulidae > Proteroiulus > Proteroiulus fuscus. The sequence continues at coordinate 19,126 of JAQIXP010001196.1, read as the reverse complement.
AGTTTGAACCACGCAATTTGGATTTACGGCATTTGTGGTGAATATTCCTGCCGAGGCTTTCGACATCCAACACGGCACCATCTTTGCCAGCTCAATTCTGAACAATTCTGGGCCTGACTGGCCGGATGAACACATTAGCACATTACATCCAGAATTCCGTGGCCGGGTCCTGTACAGCACTATGGTACACCCTTTATATGACTACTCGTAATTCAGGTGAAATTGAGATAACAGCCATCAGGCTTATATAAGTCGACTTGTTATTTGCTTGAAAAGCACCATATACTGCAGCGAATTTCGTGAACAGAAATAGCTGGTGCGTGTAGTTTGTTCAAGGCTTTAGTGAGTAACGACTAACGAGGAAATTTACTTCAGAAGTGACAGACAGAAGGCCGGGGGAGAGGCTGACTTTTCCCCTATATGTACTATCCTATACATTCGACCACCCAATATTATAATACATCAGCAAGGATTGTTCAACAAATGCTGGTTCTAGATTAAGAAAAAAGCCCTATTTATTTCGTAATAACATACTAAACCTCTCTGTATAATTGGTGGAAGCTCTAATAATAATAACTAATGAATTGTAAAATGATGTGCCATTTCTTCAATGTTGGTAAGATTTTCAGAGTATTTACCAAACGTGTGACGCCATTTTGTTTACCTGATTAACTGTTCCTTAATTCTTTCTTTGCATAAGAGGAAAGTAAAACAAAAAGAATTCCTTGAATTTTATAAAAAAATATATATTGTATCACCAATGCGTTTTATTTTTCAAATTTTAAGACTGCATGAGTCTGTTGTAACCATGCAGTCAGGAATTAGTAGTTGATTAAGGTTTCTTTTATAGTTTATAGATAAAAATGCAGTTGTATCTTTTTAAAAGTGCCTTGACGCAAGTGAAAGTGATGGGAAATGCTTCATAAATTATATGGAACTGAGTTCAAGCCATAAATCCTAGCTTCTATTAATTATACCTATAAATTGTAAATGTCAATGTTATTCCACATATTTATTATATTTTTTTAAAAAATGGAATCAAACTCAAGATATCAATAAGTGTATTGAATGTTTATTTTGTTATTTTAATCAGTTCATTTAGTTAATTATCATATGATTTTTTAAATCACTGAGAATAAACTTTTTTAAAATGTTACTGGAAATCTGGCTTAGGAAATTTTAGGGATGAATTGAGACTTAATTTAAACAAAGGTAACTCCAGAAAATATCAGAAAAGTCAACTTTGTTCTATGTTTAAATTGGAAACTTATCAATAATTTATTGCACATTATCATGAAATAGCACTTTGCGAAGTTATACCACTCTATTAAAATATAATAACATTTATATTTGCAATCTTTTAAATGCCAAACTTTATATGGGCCTCTATAAAATTTTTGTTGAACATTTTACTGAATGGTAAATAACAAAATCAGTAAAGCAACAGACATAAATAAATGTCTGTTGCAAATTTGGATCCTGTCTGACTACAGAGTTGGCTAACCGTAGGCTATATAGTTCCCGACAGCTTACAGAACCAGGCGTTTCACTTTTGTATCATTGCGCAGGACAGCTGTGATTGGTTGTTTGAACTGTGGGCCGTGCACTATGGCGGCTGCAGTCAATTGCAGCTTTCTTGCTCAATGATACAAAAGTGAAACGCCTGGTTGTATAAGCTGTCGGGAACTATAAGGGTTTTAGGCAGTCAATTAAAAAGGTTTCAAGAATGTCATGACTTTTATCCATCCAAAAATTTAATAGAATCTGCGTTCACATAGTTTTATACAGGGCATAATTATTTTCCTTCCTTACTAGACATTTTTTTTAATTTTTTTGAGTAGTTCATGATGGTGCGACCAAAGCAATTTTCAGCTCCACTCACTCGTTAAGTATGTACTTGAACATATATATAACATCATGGTGCTGATGACGTCTTACATGCCAGATCTATTTACTAACTACATCTTAAGAAATTACTTAACGAAAAATCAGTACTTGACATAAATCATATCTCTCGCATTCATAGTTGAAATTCTTGACAATTTAAAACGAAGAACAGAACTCCTTTTATCAGAACTTAGGATTTATGGACTGAACTCGAGTTCATGAACAGATAACTATGTAATAAGACGTATATACCATAATACCATATATACCATAAAGATGTAACGGTGGTAGTACACATGAAAAAAAAATAATGTTTGGATAAAAATAGGCAACATGTTTGCTTACGTAGATAACCCCTTACATGACATTTGTTAACCTACCAATATAGTAGACTAGGAAGTCTTGTCTTAATACTTCTCCAGGTGAAGAAATTGACATTTGATAACTATAGTGAGGTGCAACCTTTTTTGTAACCTAACATTTCTGATTTAGAAAGGATTGCACTCATTGTTATGGACTTTAATTAGTGCAGATGAACTGAACAAATCCCTGATATTTGCTTTGGCAATTTATGCCCAAATTCCTGGCTGGATTCTATTTCTATTTTACTTCGTAAAGAAATGATTTTACATTATTTATACTGTAGCCTGCCTTCACTTAAAAATAAGGCGATTTTTCCAATGAACAACAAGTTTCTCAACAGGAAATCTTATCTCCTTTGAAGTGGAGGCATCAAAGATAAAATAATAATGATAATTAGATATCATTAGTTGTATAAATAGACATTTATAGACATTGTTTTCATCCTCGCATTGACTCTCAAGTGTTTTATTAAAAACAACTGAGAATTCGAGAATCGTGTTTTGACACTTTCTTTTAACCAGCTGCCTATATGGTTTCTGATTTTTCAGGCATCCTGTAACTTGATTCATTTAATTTGATTTGTAAAATGATGTGTAAAATTCGTTCCATACAAATGATACGATCGTGTGACGAAAAATTACTTTTTAAAAATTTCTTGGAAATGAATTATTGTGTTTTATATGGTTCAAGTCATGGGATATTTCATTAACTAGACCAGTTTCTGCAACTCTTGAACTAAATGATCATCAGCATGACATTATTATGCGTCTATTTTCAAGTACTGGGGTCAGGTTAGACCGCCCTTGGCCATGAATTTGAGACTATATAGCATAAAAAACCTCCTTATATTCAAATCATAACATATTATTATGTATGACAGTTTTCAAGTTTTCCTTATAACTAGAATTTTTTATTTTACAAAAATACTTGTAATTACCTTATTGCTGTCAATGTAAAACATATGAGATCCGGAATCAAAGCCAAGTAAATCCATTTTGCTTAGGTATACTTTACGTCGCATAAATTCACCACCCATGTTTTTTTTTTTCACCGGAGTAAAATAATACAATTTTTGAGCTGATAGGGTTTGGACTGTTTCATCCAATTATGCAAACTCAGGATATGACTGTACACACACGCACATATACAAACACTATATGGAGCAATTGGCATATGTCGATCTGGCCACTGGTTTTCTACTGTATGTAAAGCTGTCTCTATATAATATCACTATTATATAAAAACCCAGAGAGCACTTTTAAATATTATAAAAAAAATTGTGTTTATTTTGATAAGATAAATTTGTTGATAATGGGTGTAGCTAGACATTGGATTAAGAGGAAATATTGCAGGTTTACTTTTTCATCGAATGGGTTAGGCCTCTTGCATCTATCACTTTCTGCAGCATATTGACCTGTACAGGCCTAAGCCTTTTGTAATATCTTTAATTTACTAAATTCCAAACAGAATATTATCCATGTCTCTATTGTTTTTTTTAATTTTTAATCCTTAAGAGAGAAAGTTCTCTCATCGATACAATATTATTTAATGGCAATTATGCAACAAATGAAGGAAACTATTACTTTAGAAATAATATTTCAAATTCTCATAAATATAATGAGAGAGTTTTAATTATTTTAACTATTTTAATAAGAGTATTACCAAATTTACAACATTTGGAAACTTGTACAAGGTTGTTACACAAACTATGGAACCCGAGGAACTCAGGAAAGTTGACAAAAGCCCAAAATTAAGGGAACAGTGCTGAATACCTGTGAAGATTAGGAAAAATCTCTCATTGATTTATATAGGTTAAAAGGAAAATCTTTCTTAGGGCTATAGTTCGGCTGCAGCAGGAATTGATCAAAAATTATGAAATGGGAAAGTTTGCTTAAGAAAAGCTATAAATTGGAAGCTAAATATTGCTTGCCGTCCTAGAGATAATTACACTGTTTTCAATTTTATTACCAGGGTAACTTAAACAAGTTCAAAATATGTTTCTGAAAAAGACCCTAGACATTTTTAAAAACATAGGCCTACGATACCCGGAAAACTTAAAGAAGAAAATTCTAAAAATAGTGTAACAACCTTGCAGTTGTAATAATTGGTGATACAATAATTAACCTGTGCAAAATAAAAGTGGATGAAAAGGATTGCAATAAAGTGGTAGGTAATATGTGACTGCTCCCATGTTTATATTGGTGCATACAACAGAATGGAACAAGCCAGTGCTGCGACTGATCCAGCACACGGAGGGACATATAACCTCCCCAAATGACTGAAATGAGACCAAATTGCTTTAAGGCCTAGCAAGTGGAAAGGGGGGGGGAGAAAAGGGTGGTTCCACTTATTGTCTTTTGGACAACATACTACTAAAAAAAAAAAACTGGCATGTTTAGGGTGTTACTCAACACATTTCTATGCTAACGTAAACCTTTGAGAATTTGTTTTGATTTCATGTTGGAAATACTGTTGGAGACAATTTGAAGCTGCTTCAGGGGGAATAAGAACAAGAAACACATAGGGTCCACAAACAAGAGAAAATTCGCCTAGAAATCTAAAAGGATTCAAAATACTCAAAATGAGTATTTGAGAAAATTTCTCGTGTCCTGTACTTGTATGTTTATTTTTTCCGACTGACTTTGATGAATGACATGGTTGGGTCTATGTAGAAAACATAATCGTAAAATGAATCTCTCGGAAGCAAAAGACAGACTAAAATAAAAATATTTAGATTATGTAATTAGGCTCGTAAATTGCCTTATTAAAAATAATTTTACAACTGCATTTCCTCGTGGAAGCTGCGCTCATTGGGCCAATTTTTTTAACTAGCACTCGACACTCCGCTTCCCTCACTGAAGTCAATGCACTATTTTTGAGTAAAAAATTTTATAAAAAAAATAAATGATATATAAAAACGCCATCTATAAGAAATGAACTGGAAAGTAACCAGTTGAAATTCTTTTTATTGATTATTTATTTGAAGCATTGTTATTGCCTATTGAATTCTAAATTGATATTTAGATAACATGATCAAATCAAGTTCTTTCTGATGATTGATTTGAATTATTCAGTTCATCCTTATTTTGAACAGTGTATCGTGTCAAAGTTGACTTTCAATTTCCTGGGGCTACTTTACTTGATATTTTAGAAGGGTCCCAACTGCCTTGATTTTGTAACATATGCTATTTTAGGGGAGAAAAGCTTGCATGAAAAGGTGGATTCATTTTTATGAATATTATTTTTTTACTTCTTTCAAATGCTGGAGTGTTTTCTCACGTTTTTTGATACAGTCACCATCCTTGGGGTGCATGGCCTAATATGGTTTTACCTGCATATTTTCGAAACACCTGGCGTGTATGCGAAGGCCACCTCAGGGTGACACCAGCTGCAGCTATTTCTAGTCCACGAACATTTTGAATGAGTTTTAATTTTTAAAATATTATCATTATAGAAGTGAGGTGTGCTCAATTTGTATTTATTAGCAGTTAGGGTTATCTGCTAGTTTCAAACTGAAAAGCGCTTAATTTCTGAAGTTAAAGACTTCAAAGTGGCGCATTAAACATGACATTGTGTAGAAGTCGTTTCCTTATACATGGGTTTCAATGCATTTTAGGCAGGTTTAATTATTTCCTGGCAAAGCTATTGCTCGGTGTATTATACTCAAATTTTTTGGATGGTAGGGGTGACGTCAGAGTTCTCCATGGAGATATTAATATTCGATAAAATAATAAAAATCAATTTATGACTAATATTAAAAGCACAATTACTACCACACCTATGCCAGACTAACGCATCGCCATTGAAAGACGAGCCATACTGACTCTTTAGTTTAATCAAATAAATAAAAATCTCCACCCAATTGTTAAATGGTCATATTGAGCCTAGTGCTAAAAAAAATCACGCATTTATTTTTATACTTGAATGTCCCTCAAATCTTAAATAGTGACTGGGAAAACGTAGCTGGCATTAAGTCAAGGCTCTTTTCTTATTATTTTGAGAGATTTTCTTTCTACAAAAAAATCCTTTCTGGGTCATGGTCACTAATAGAAAAACAGAATTAGAAGAAAACAATGTTTTTTTATTAAAACTAAATATTGTTTGAAAATCACATCAATTTTCTTGTTGTTGTTGTTGTTGTTGTTATTGTTTACTCTTACTTCCTGCAATTTATAATAGGCCTATGTACCGATGACATGTGAAATTACTTGCTGTGCCAAATTTAAATTCAAAATCAGTCAGACAAGGGATTCCAAATTAGGCACTAATTTTCCTCTGTGAAGTATATTTAGTAGAGTCCTGCTAAAAAGTAATGAAATGTATGTTTCTTGACTGATGCAGAAACGCATTTTGGAATTATTTTTACCTGTGTTTAGCAATTCTTATCGGCAACTATATTGGTAATAAAAAATTGTTTTCGTTTAAAAGTGCACTAAAGATAAAATTGAAAACGTTATTTATTGCCAAAGCTGTCACACTGCCATAGAGTAGATGGAATTCACTTTCATCATTATATTAATCACTAGGAGCAATAAACCTTAATCAAGTAGTTAACTGGAACACGAGTATATTATATTGGTCAAACCTCATTGCATGTTCAGAAATACAAATGTAGTACACCTATATGCTTAGTAATGGAATAATTGCAATGACGTCACTAAGCCAAATACTCTGTACAAGTTTTTCATGATCCATTATACGGTGGATTAATTAATTATTTTGTTAGGTACTTGAATTAAAAAATTGCTAGCTTGGATAATTTAGACAATGCACTCAATGCAATAATTTCTTTTGCCATTTATGTGAAAGTTTTTGTTTGAAAAAAAGTGCATTGTGGGATCAGGACGTTACTTGCAAATGGTTTATAATGGAGGTCTCTCGAGCTTTTCAATGTGCATACCAGGGTAGCAGACACTGTAGATTGTAGAATAAGAGAATGTTTTTATTCCTATCCCCCTTTGTAACAGATCATAACAAAATTAGGTAGACCTACCCCCCTTCCCATATGTATGGATGGCCCCCTATGCTCCCTGCAGAGATTATTATTGAGATCTTTTGACCAACTTAAGTTACTGTTGACATTTAACATCCAATAAATAAATTCTGATTAAAGCTAGTGGGAGTCATCGAGACGATACATCACCAATCTAATGTTTACATTTAATTGGCTGTAGCCTTTTAGGTGGTTTATTCTTAGTAAATTACTAGTCAACAGATGGCACTATTTCTGAGCCAAAATTTAACACTTGCAAGAGCTTGTGAGCAGACTATTGCTGAAAACGTCTAAGACTAAATATTATCTATAATGTAGCCTATAGTTGCTAAGGGTTAGTACAACTGAAACATACAAAATAGATCATGCATTATAATAGCATAGACCTTATGTTTATGGACAATCCCTCAAGTTTTTTTCCTTTGAAAACAGGTTCACTGCGTGGGTTAACACTTTATGAATTACAAAGTTCAACCAACCAACGCCTACGTAGAATTTTGAATGACCAACTGTCATTGTGTACTAATTTCTGGTCATATTATTAAGTTGACTACAAATTATTGGATAAGCAAAGCAAACTATTTCCTTGTTGGTTTACTTACAGTTTGCAAAATATATATAAATATAGTATTTTCACGTTATTATCTATAGTTAACCTGATGCAAAAAGTTAACTTGCGTAGGAGAAATTGTTGATAGACAAGACCTAAAGGGAAATGTTATGATTTATCAAGTCATTGATCTACGAACTATAAACAGCTAGGCTTGCCAGTTTTGGGGGATAGCCCTAGTTGAATGAAGTTTCTGTTATTGAAAGTAGAAAATAAAAGACAAACAAGCGCCACCTGTCTACCAGATTTTTTTTCATATAGCCTATATAAGGTTTATTTTGGTGCATTTTCGTTTGGAATACTAAACAGTTTGACATTTTGCCCACCTAAACATTATTACCAACTCATATAATAGGCCTATGCATATCCTGCGTGAGATGATATATCATATCATGGTTCATGTAGTACCTTATTTTGTTGCATATCCTGAAAGATTAATATACAGTATTTTATGTATGGATGAATGTAAACTACATGGTACAGTGTACTTCAATTACATGTGGATACACCATTTCCACATAACTCCTATATCTTCTATATGTACTGTATATTTTCTATATTTTAGCCCCCCTGTTTATAAATTTTTATTTGTGTTATGCCTTATTTCTATAAATTTCATAAGGGCTTAATGCAATTCAAATAAAAGTTTGGGTCAATTTCCCTGTTTCTTGAAATTTAACTCACCATTTCAGACTTTTGCCTAACCAGGTAAGGTTGCATTAAATTTAACAAAGAGGTATACGCTCATATACTTTTCTTTGTCATTTTAATCAATTTCTTTGATAATAATAATTGCAGTAAATTTTGAATGAGTTATCATTAAATACAATTCCCCCCATTCTCCCTGGCAATATAAAGCTCTTGTATTCTGGTAAAATTATATAATCATGATTTTACCAGAATACTATAGAACTATATTATAGGATATAGGAATTATATATATAGGAGAATCATATGATTGTCCTATAACATTCCTGTTACCTTTAGTCCTACGCACGGGGTATTTGGATAAAAAATTCATGACATTTATATAGTTTAAAAATAGAATGCAAGCACGCTAATGGATTCATAGAAGTCCCATACTTTTTTGAGCTATACCGCTAAAAATTCAAAAACAGACACTTTGCATGAATCCTAATTTAAAAGTGCAGAATGTCATCATGCTATTTGCTCGCCTCTTTCTTCCTCCCCCCCTCCCCCACCCCCACACTCTACTTGACATAATTTAGTAAATACATTTGCAGCGTTTTGTGTGCTTTTAATGAAAAATCGATAAAGTGCGATTTACAAAGCGTGACTCGACTTACAGTTTTCTTAAGTAAGGATTGGCCAGCACTTTTTCTAAATTCCTGCCTTTTCCTTATCATCGTTCTGTTTTGTTAGTTTATTTTTATCTGGAGATGGTGTGGGTTGCCAAGACAACCACAACAAAAGATCAGTTGGACACAAGCGCCGCCCTGGAGTGGCGCCAATGTAACAGCAGATCGATTTGGACGTGGGAAGAATCCCAATTTTTTCATGACGATTATTTAGTTTTTTGGAATTTTCAATCAACATTGCCCAAATTACATTTACATTTAATGAACTTAAAGAGGGAATTGCCATTACCGTTTTGTATCGCACTGTGCCGCGTTGTGTTGCCATTTAATTCGCCATCGTTTCTATGAAAATGCCTGTAAAAAGAAAAGATTATCTACATTAGAGTATATTATGAAACTTATATAAGCGATAAAAATGCATTTATTAACATGCAAGAAAACTTAATGTTTGCATGCTATTTCTGATGTTTTCTTTCATACAAGTAAAGAATTGCTGTTACCGTACCAATCCCTTTGCGTGCGTGGAAATTCTAGTCACCCACTTTAATTATATAATTATTAGGCCTATACTAAAATAGGTTTAATTTCAAAGTAAGCACATGTTAACAATGCAGTCAGTTATTGAAGGAATAACCTAAAAAATGTACTGTCCTTCTTGCTCATCCAATGCTAAATCCTGAATTTGCTGCACGCTATTCACATTGTCTCTGTTTAAATTGGTGTTTTTTTTAAATTCACGTTGGTTGGTTGTTTGGAGCAATTTTAACTGAACATTGTGATCTACACGAATGACTAATAGGTAATCAGGTGAAAAAGCAGGTTTGGAAGGAGCTTCAAAGCCATTTTGAAATCTTGGCTTTCTAGGTTTATTGCCCGCGATTATTGTTTGTAAAGTCGTTTTCTCATAACATTGTTAAAATACTGATTTTTTATAATTAGCTCCTATTTGAAAATGGCTTTTCGACAAGAAATATGTGAAAGTCTATCTTAGATCTTAGGATAAAGTTCATGCTGTTTATTAAAAATATTGATAAAAATAAATAATTAAAGAGATTATGAAGATTTATAGGCCTACTTGAAAAAATGTAACAATTTTATAACACAGTGTTTAACTCAACGACCTATTGTTTAACTACACTGAACTTAAATGAAATTGCAGTTATTTGCTCAAGAGACATATATCCATTTGGCGCCGTATTTAAGTTTCAAACATTAAATTCTACTTAACTAGTTTTGCTCTACTATTTTTAATAATTATTTCATTGTTTCATATATACCCAGTGAATAAATCTGTAGTTTTCTATTTTAATAAATTTTTTTTATTGTTATATTTTTTACGAAAGTTTCTCAAAATTATAGAAAAATTGCAGAAATCAGGTTGTTGCATGCATCGATTTTGTTTGTCAAGGGTATCTCTGACCCTTGAATTACCCTGGCACTTTTTTGTTTGATACTGCACAATGTTTGGACGGATATATTATTATATACCTTGAAGTTGCGAATATCCGAAGCAGTCTTATCTTTTAGTCACACAACCCTTGGTATCATGTTACAGTGAACAATCAAATTGCTGATGATAATTATGTTGTTGGGTCATACATGCAAGAAAATTACGTGGCCTGTTTAGCTGAGCTTATATCCTGTCTTTTCTTTTTATGAAAACCCAATAGTGATTCACAAAAAAAAAATCGTGGCTATTATATACCTTATACGCCAATAGTCAATGCAAAACGGGGAACATTCATTAACGAGATATTATTTTGCCCATTTTTTTCAAAACACTCGATAAAATGATTAATTTGTTTGTAATTTTGTTTTCTATCGAATTGGGAAATTGTTTACTTCCTGTACATTTTTCTGATCATGAATGACCTCATCAGTAGTGATAAAACTATAGTTCGTAGCTTGAAATCAGTATCAACTAAACTTTGTTGAATTTAAGTTTTAAAAACACCTAAACTTCAAAAACTTTTGGGTTAAATGTGCATGCACACGTGTTAAATTGTGAAATTGAGTTAGTTAAATATTTACGGTTAATATTCATCTTCTTACCTGGTTTTGAATCTGTAAAAAAGTTGCTATGAAGTTACCAATCAGTTTCTTAAAGCAAAACAGATAATAATCCAAGTAGGCACATTCATATCACAGTGGGTTTTTCCTTTTAAAAAGTTATGGCTGACTTTTTCAACTTTTCTTTCTCACAAATACAGGTGGGTAGATGGTACCAAATACCATGCAGTTCATTCACAATGCTTTTTCTTCCCCCTCACCTGCTTGCACCACCATTAAAAATGTTGCCTCGGTATGCGTGTATGAGTTCACCATGACGATAGAACAAGTTTCCCAACTTTTTTTTTGAACTTGTATGACTAATATAGATGGGCCAACCACAAATTTCAGTCACTGAATAACTGGAAGTACAGATTTAGAAATTCGTAAATAACGAGAGCGCTGTAATGTTTAAAGTTAAGCCGCGAGAAATCGAAAATGGGATGCTAATAATATAGTTTACTATTAAATAGTTGAAGGGCATGTGTGGGTATAGGCTATATATTGCTTCAAGTTAAGCCATATATAGATAGATATATAGATCCATCAAGGGATCAGTAAGCACTATAGCATGCACTCTGGACACTGTAAGGTCTATGGAGATATCACTTCTTGTGATGCATGATCCACCACTTAAATAGGTCTAATAGGTCTATTGGTCTATAATAGGCCTTAAATTAGGTCTAGTCGATAGACTTAATATAACGCAGGATAGATAATCCTTTGATGATCATTCCATTAAAATCCTAGTTTTCCTGAAAAAGAACAGTGAAAAATAAATGCTATTAGATAAAAATACCTGACTTTCACAACCTGGAAACAAGTTCTTTAATCATGGATACATCCATGAGACACTAATCCCCCCATCCCAAACTGAACCAGGTACATCAACCATCTCCATGCAAATATCAAGACACCCTATGAAAAAAAAATGTAGTGATACCTGGATTTCAGAATAAAGTTGATGAGTTTCTGCAAAGAAAACAGATGAATTTTTACTTCTTAGTTTTTCTTCAGTTTTTTTATTTATATGGCAGAGTGTTTATGTGAAAGTTTCTCCTTTTCTAATTTTATCAGGTGTTTTAATTTAAAAAAGTGCTTCTATTTTGGTACAATTTGGACGCCGCTGACCTGCTGTCTTTATGCCAAATATTAACAAATTCGTCCATATTATATGCCTCCCTTCCCACCCCCATCTGCCTTCTCCCAATTAACCTTCCCACCCCCATCTGCCTTCCCCCAATTAAACTTCTGGCGTATCCAATGATGATGATGTTAAGTATAAGGGCCAGTTAAATTGCAAATATTTCCCATCATGCTCCTTCATAATACTTATTTTATACATTTAACAAATCAAGACATGATGTTTTCTTTCATTTAAACCGGTTAGTTTCCAGGTGACTAAAACTCTATAAGCAAAATACAAGCACATTACGTTAAAAAAAGTGAATATTTTTATTTATAAATATAACTTTGGTATGTTTTCATCTTGGCATGCATGCTTGAAATAGAAGTATGGTCACGATAACTTTGCAGATTTTTGCCACAGCTTTTGCATGATGGAATTCCGACTTCCGCCACTCACATCCCCAAAAATGTAGGGACACGGGCGGTACGTCTTTTCATTCAGCCACCTTATTAATGCACTGATATTGTAAGTAGTCCTTAAATTTAAGGCGTATAGACGGATGTGAGGCAGAGTCTCCACTATAAGCCCAGTGACGTAAAGGTCGTCTATCCAGAAAAAGGGCACGTAGGGAGAGGCAGATAGCAAGTCCTGGGCCACATCAGGGGTCACCACATAGGCCAATCCACCGCAGTAGGCAGGATAAACGTCATAGGGATACTCACTCAAATTCACGGCCCATTTGTGCCCTTGATCCCGCTGTGGCGAGGATCCGGCCGGCCACACACTGCAGGCCAAAATACCCGAGGGTTGGGGCCCATACACATTTCTTAAAAAATTATATAACTGAAAGATGTCTATGAAGGAATCGTCATCCACTTTGACTATGTAAGTGACTTTGGGACAATTGGACAGAATCCACTTGTAACCCATCAAATGCTTGTAACTTAAGTTACGATAACTGTCCACGAAGTTTCCTTGCACTAAATCGCCATTCACACGGTTTTCCTCGTTTACTTTATTCTGCAGGTCAGGCGTGGTTAGACCTAGAAGGTAAATCACCCGGATTCCCCATTGAGACAGGTTATGAACTGATCCCCACGTTGAACGAATGGTTTGCCTCTCCTAGAATTAAAGTTAATTTAAATTAGTAAAGGGTAGACTGGTATGGACAGCTATATGCAGATGGGATGTCTCCAGACTACCATCATTCACCAGTTCGTTTTAATTTTGAACGCAGTCTATCTACTCATTCTACTGAAATAGAATCCGAAAAACGATGTTATGCTATTTTCTGAAACCATTTGGTTATTTCAATTTATTGTTGGTTTAAGACTCACACGGGCCCTGAAGTACAATCCTTGGACCTTAGTCAGCCTCATAGTTTCTGCTATGAAAATCGGACGCCCTCTGTAGTCATTTGCAGTTGAAAGCAATTTCCCAGCCAATCATTGCAATAAATTTAGTCTTGCATTAATTGATTGACGTCTTATACCGCAATGCTAATTCAAAAGTTGATATAATTTATTGGATTTTTTTAATACTTGAGAATTTGTGAAGGCAATGGTACTATTGCGAGCCATCAACAAGTTTGTGTTACATACTAACTTTAAATTAAAAACTAGAAGAAGGCATTTTAATAATATTGGCATGTTCAATGATATTAGCGTAGGAACTTTTCCCATAATCCATTGCAATTATTTTATGGAAAGTAAGGGGCATGATGAATTAGATTATTGGATTCAAGACTTTCTAAACTGAACTAATTGGGTTTTCTGACTTTTTTAATAATAGGCATTTTTGTTACTAAGGACCAGGTGCACCAACAAAGGTTAAGCTTTAATCCTGGGTTAAGATGATCATGTAACTGATTTGGGCTGGTTAACATTAAGAAATGTTAAGAAAATCAAAGGTTACATTACCAGTCGTTGGTGCAACCTGTCCTTTGCGTAATTCAAATGCAAAAGGACTTCCAAAACACAGTATTTTTTGTACCTTAAAATGATCTGGGGATGAATGGACGTAAACGAGAAAATAAAGTCCACTTCCTAGTGGGTAGTCTTCCGCTTGTAGGCACCTTTCACGTGGCTGCTGGACATAGTGGAAATCAATCAAATCGATTAAATGTGATTCTGGTGGCATTTTTAATTGATCTTTTCTTAGCCACGCGATGGGACGAGGCTTCTGTTGCCTCGCTATGGACGTTACACTTATGTACAAAAGGATGAAGGTGTAGAGAGACACCAAAGCAGTGGTCATAGCCACCAGTTGACAAGTTCTCCACCATAAACTGTTGTTATTGGTCCGGTTAAACAAAACAAATCCTATGATGGGGAGCCTGGTGAGTGGGGAAGAAGATGAACGACCCATTCTAGTTCAATGATTCCATGCAAATCGACGTTTAAACTTTTTTGGAACAGAGGCTTCCTCCTGAGATCCATCCGGTTGCATGATTGCGTTGGATTCGACGGGTCTTCTATCTGAAATAAAGAAAAATAAAGCGAAATATTTAATTAGTATAAGATTTCGTTTAGGAACGTAATATACTCGCGACGTAGACATAGTTACACATTGAAAGTTACTATAGTTAAGAGAATGAGGTTGCCCCTTAAAGTAGGCAATCAATGATGAGCTCGCCGTACTGAGGGAATGCATGCTACACGGTAACCATATTATTGAAGAGAAAAAGTTTGTGAAAAGCATAAACGGAGAAATTTACAAAATAGCACACTATAGCGTCACCATAGGAAATTATGATTCATAGTTAACCTATAGGCTAATATTTTATAACTTTTAGGGCCAATTGTATCAACAAGGATTAACTTTAACCCACTGTTAAGCTTAGGTTTTCTCTACTTTCCTGAATTTTCATTGGCCCAAATCGGTCACATGATCAAAATAACCCAGGGTTAAGACTTAAAAGTTATGTAGTTGGTACAATTGACCCTTATATAGTTATCATTAATAAACTTATCGACGTCATTTTCTGATGACTTGATGTTCTACATTTATGCGTTTATGGTCTGTAGAATCGCAAACTGTTTAAAAAGTTTCTGCAGAACTACTTTTGCAGAAATCGGGAGTGAAGCTATAATTAACTTTTTGCATAGAATTAGTTTTAATTTTTTTCTGCAAAATTCGTCACTTTAATTCTGAAAGAATTATGTAGACATTTTTTCATATATGGATATAGAGAGTTATAGGACTCATACTTTCAGCACCTATTCATTTTAGACAAGCTGTAAGAAGTTGCAACTTTGTCTATAGTAATGTTCTTATTTCATTTGTTTTCCAGAATGGTTTGCTTTCTACTGCAGAAATACAAGAACAAGTATATATCACAGCCTCGCTAGCATTTGTGAACTTTTAGAGTCAGAATAACTGACTTTTTGTGAGTTTCAGCAGATTGTACCTTGTGATAATAAGGATTGTGTTAGGAAGACCGGATCTCTTACATTATAAGGTAGGCCTATATCAATATTTTATCTTATATGTTGAAAGTTGAAAAATCAGAAAGAAATAGATAAAATCCTGTATACACATAAGTTTGTCAGTATAAAAACTGATCGTTTTGCTATAGGCAACATTTATATTACCATGCATGCACATATTACTAATCTAAACTAGGCCTACCGGGTATACATGTATAGAAATAATATTATACTGCAGTGTCTATATACTACTGGTATGAAACTGATTGACTTGATTGTCCATTATAGTGTTAGCGATGAAAAAGGTGTTGAGAACCACCATTTTGCTTATCTGATGTCCAATTTGTTATGCTTTCTTTACTTGAAGCAATTTGTCATGGAATGTGGTGGTCTTAGAGGCCGCTTTTTAGGCAAGTCATTATGTAGCCTTATGTCCATCTTTTTCTGCCTTTGGGCAGTATAAAAGATACCGATAAATTGAGCTCTTATACATTCTATGAACTATGATAGTTTTTTAAGTAAAATTATTGAAAGTAAATGTACAATTTCTAGAATATGTTTAAAACGGTACCAGCTACAATGTTAAAAGTATTTTCATTTCTTTTCCATCACTACGAGAGTTGTATACATTCAAGGGTGCATAATTGAAGAACTATAGATTAATAATTTAGAATGGGATAGCTCCCATGGATGGAGTCACTAGCCATTATAGCCGATATAGTCACCAAAATCATTCAAATTCTGAATGCATGCCACTACTCATATTCTGTTATTTCCACAGAATCAAATTGTCCTTTTAATTATAATAAGAATCAGAATGTTATGTAGACCCTCAGAAGTTGACCCCGCCATTAAGCAAACCCTCGATGCATAGGCCCTTAATTCCTACATTTTGTTTTTAAACCGCCATGATATTTATAGGAAAGGATATATAGGCCTAAACAATACAACAAAAATCTTAGTTGCATCAATTAACTTTAATTTATCATTTGTATTGAAGCCTAGAATAGTGATTTAAGCTGGGAATAAACTTCAAAATAACATGTAATTTCGAAGTTTATTCCCAGCTTAAATCAATATTTCAGACTTAAGCAATCCACCCATTGTATTGTATTCAAATATTTTCTATATATTTTGATGCCATGGGAAGCACCAACATTGCGGGCTTGCATTTTAATGAGCATTTGTTTTCCGGCATTGCCTCTTATCATATGTAAATCCTAACTATCATGCATAGTATATTATGTCTATAAAGTTTAAATATGCATGCGGAAATTGAAATTGTTACCTGCCTGCCTGCTGGCCACCGCTGAGTTACACCTCCTTCTAGTAAACTCGAACTTGCCAGCATTTGGCAGTAACACCGTTTTTTGCCTATACTTTTAAAATTTTTTTGACTACACATTGGCGCCTCTCATTGGCAGCTTTGAACACCCTCCCAATGATAATTGGAAAATAATGACTAATATGTAAGGCACATTTTTTTTTTAAAGGCGAAACTGGATCTCATTTATAGGACTAATTGGCTTCCAATATGCATTAACGATTGATAATTCTAATTTATGTTCATTGTTATTACATTGACCTTACGTGACCCGATAGAATTGATACGAGAGTAATTTATTTAAATATACATGACACTTTTGTGACTCAGTCTCTATAGCTTTATGATTGCTTTTTGGAAATTTAGTGAAATGATCATGAAGTGCCCACATAGTCCTACATAATATTATACTCGTAGTATAATGTTACGCTACATTAAAACTCACTTTAGCAATTTTTGCCTATTTTAGCAAAGTGTCCGAATTTCAACCACTGCATGTAGGAATAATACAGATTACTGATTGCATATTCATTAGGACATTGGATGCAGTCAAAGTGCCCACACTTTTCTTGAAAATTATTTGTACAATATTTTTATTTTCAATTTTTTTAGTGTAGTTTTTATAAAAGTGTAGGCTACTTTTGGCAATTGTTTTTTTATTATTCCCATGCAGCTAGATATCAAGAATTTTGATTTTTAAAAGACTGAGCTCCCTGCTGCCATCAGTTAGATCAGGTCATAAGTTTTTTGTCATTTGTAGGCCTAGGCCTATATGGCGTAGCAATTTTGATTATTTCTGGGCAAGGCTTTGCATGCTTTTCGATTTGTACACATTGCAACACGATGTCCTGCTGGGGCCGAGCTGGTTTTGGGCATGCATTCAAAAATCCTTCCATGTTGCAAATGACAATGAAAACAATGCATTACTAGTTTGAATGGAGAGGTCAATCACGATTTTTCGAAAGGTGAGAAATCTGACTGATGATTATGTTATACCACCCTGGATCAAGGAATGAATATCATGAAATATCCCGCTGGACCTTACAATGGCCAAAACGAATGGGATAATTAATAACGAGGATCTCTTGTCAAAATCGTGATTAAAGAGTTATGCTTAATGAATGTGAAATAAGGGAGGGGGGGGGGGAAATAGTGATTAATGAAATCGTAACCAATGAGTCATTAATTTCTACCTTACTATCTAGTATATAAGGTAGAAATAGTGCGCATTTGTAATGGAAACCCATCCAACATAGCCCGCAAACCCACATGATCCTCCCTCTTGACCAGTATATCTTCATGCATGGGGTCATCTAATTTTATCATGTGTGGGCAAGGGATGGCTTTTAAGTTGTTGTTGGGGAGTTTAGAATTATGCGAATGCCACCTAGAATTCCCTAAAAAGGCGACGAGGAAATGCATTTTAACAGGTATTATATTTTAACGGATTTATTTTTGCGGAAGAAATAAAATATACTATGTACGCACAGGCCTACTATATATACCACCCATAGAAATCCAGTTATAGGACATGATGCACTCGTACTACAAAATAATGTAACCATAAATGTTTTTAAAACCCCCAAAGGCAGTTTGATGATTTCATTGTATCGATATAAAATTTGATTTACTGACCATCCTATACAGGTATATTATAAGGGTGCAATTATCATTTGACTTTGAAGCAGAAAGTATATAGCCTATTATATATTGCCAAATTCATTTGAAATTTTCTAATACAAAACTCATGCTTTGAGAATGGGAAGGTTTGATAATAGATTTTTGCATGATTATCAGGGCAAACAGGAACTAACATGTCATATTAGATGTTACAAAAATTTAGGTAATATTATATTATTTATTGTTTAATTTTTGTATTTTTAATTTAAAGTTTATAAAACTAAATGAAATTGCTTGTTGTATTGTTAAAAATAGTCCAGGCAAAAGTTATGTTTAAGGGGGCTGTCCACACTTTTAAAAAATGCATGCTCCTATGGGAATCTCCATGTTAACTAACGGTACAT